>OZ012741.1:203273582-203576986 GCA_963859935.3 Lathyrus sativus
CCTTCTACTAGTGGCTCATCTGTCTTCCAAGCCGAAGAAGAGAGTGATGAAGACTCAGAGATCCCAGAAGAATTGAAGAAGATAACTGAATATGAAGATGCTTATCTTCAGCCGTACAAGGAGCAAATTGACATCATCAACTTAGGGTCTGAAGAAGAGAAAAGAGAAGTCAATATCGGAGCATCGTTGGGACTAGAAGTCAAAATCAAGCTGACAGCACTCCTCAGAGATTATGTTGACATATTCGCTTGTTCTTATCAAGATATGCCAGGGTTGGACACCGACATTGTTACGCACAAGCTCCCCCTAAAACCAGAATGTCCTCCAGTCAAGCAAAAGCTTCGCAGATCAAGACCAGACATGGCTCTCAAGATCAGGGATGAGGTCAAGAAACAGATCGATGTAGGTTTTTTGGTGGTATCCAAATATCTAGAATGGGTGGCCAACATCGTGTCAGTTCTGAAGAAAGATGGCAAGGTCCGGATGTGTGTCGACTATAGGGATCTGAACAAAGCTATTCCAAAGGACGATTTCCCTCTTCCACATATTGACACCCTGGTAGACAACACAACCAATTTTGCAGTATTTTCATTCATGGATGGCTTTTCGGGTTATAATCAAATAAAGATGGATCCAGCAGACATGGAGAAGACAACTTTCATTACGCCATGGGGCGCCTATTGTTATAAGGTCATGCCTTTTGGTTTGAAAAATCTAGGAGCAACATATCAAAGGGCGATGGTCGCGCTTTTCCATGATATGATGCATAAAAAGATTGAAGTATATGTGGACGACATGATCGCAAAGTCTCGAAGCGAAGAAGACCATTTGGATCATTTGTTGAAGCTATTTGAAAGACTCTGAAAGTATCAATTAAGACTAAATCCAGCTAAATTCACTTTTGGGGTTCACTTAGGCAAACTACCTGGTTTCATTGTTAGTCAACAAGGAATTCAAGTAGATCCTGATAAGGTCAGAGCAATCCAAGAAATGTCTGCTCTTAAAACAGAGAAACAAGTCAGAGGTTTTCTTGGACGATTAAATTACATCTCCAGGTTCATCTCCAATCTAACACCTACTTGCGCACCGATTTTCAAGTTGTTACGAAAAGATCAAACGGTAGTGTGGAACGAAAACTGCCAGTCAGCATTTGAGAAAATCAAGCAGTATCTGCAAGAGCCTCCGGTATTGATTCCTCCAGTGCCTGGAAAACCATTGTTCATGTACATGACAATATTAGAAGATTCAATGGGTTGCATCTTGGGCCAAACTGATGAGTCGGGCAAGAAAGAGCATGCAATTTATTATCTAAGCAAGAAATTCACAGACTACGAGATTCGTTACTCTCCGCTAGAGAAAGCCTGTTGTGCTTTGGCATGGGCGGCCAAGTGCCTAAGACAATATATGTTCTGCCATACCACAATGCTGATTTCTAAGATGGACCCAATCAAGTACATCTTCAAAAAGCCAGCTCAAACTAGAAGGTTGGCCAGATGGCATATGCTCTTGTCAGAGTATGATATTCAGTATGTTGCTCAAAAGTCAATAAAAGGAAGTCTCTTGTCACAACACCTCGCAGAGCATCCTGTAGAAGATTATCAGCCACTCAAGTTTGAGTTTCCCGATGAGGATGTGATGTACATTCAACGAATGAAGCCAGAACCTGGCTCTGAAGAAGGTCCTGAGCCTGGATCCCGATGGGAAATGATGTTTGATGGAGCGTCAAACAAAAATGGACATGGTGTGGGAACTGTTTTGAAAAATCAAACCGGAGGGTATACTACTGTCACAACCCAACTTTATTTCTCTTGTACTAACAACATAGCCGAGTACGAAGCCTGCATCCTAGGATTGGAGGCTGCCATTAATCTCCACATCAAAATCCTGGAAGTGATCGGTGATTAAGCTTTGGTGATCTATCAGCTTAAAGAGGAGTGGGAGACCCGAGACAAAAAGTTGATCCCTTACAAAACTCACATTCTAGAGATGGCCGAATACTTTGATGAAATCACTTTTAAACATGTGCCAAGTGCAGAAAATCACATTGCTGATACTTTAGCCATGATGACATCAATGTGGAAGGTTCATTTTGTCAATGAGGCGCCCTTGATCCGCATTGAAAGAATGACAGTACCAGCATACGTTATGGCAATAGAAGAAGAGTCTGACAAAAGAGTTGACAAAAGAGCCATACGAAGGTTGTCATCTAAGTTTTTTGTCAGTAATGGCATCTTATACAAGAGAAACCACGACATGGTTCTACTCCGATGTGTCGATGAGAAAGAAGCAAGTCTCTTGATGACTGAAGTACATGAAGGAACATTTGGTACCCATGCCATGGCTAAAAAGATCTTAAGAGCTGGCTATTTCTGGTTGACTTTAGAGACGTACTGCATCCTTTTCGCTCGAAAGTGCCAAAAATGCCAAGTCTATACGGACAAAGTACATGTTCCTCCGCATCCTCTCAATGTGATGACATCACCGTGGCCATTCACAGTATGGGGCATAGACATGATTGGGGCAATAGAACCGAAGTCTTCCAATGGACATCGCTTCATCCTCATTGCAATTGATTACTTCACCAAATGGGAAGAAGCACCATCGTATGCAAAGGTAACAAAGGAAGTAGTCGTCTGCTTCATCAAGAAAGAAATCATTTGCCGGTATGGTATCCCTGACCAAATCATCACCGACAATGGGTCGAATTTGAACAAAAAAATAATGAGGGAGCTTTGTGATAACTTCAAAATCAAGCATCACAATTCGTCTCCTTACAGACCCAAGATGAATGGCGCTGTTGAAGCTGTAAACAAGAATATCAAGAAGATAATACAGAAGATGGTCGTAACTTACAAAGATTGGCATGAGATGTTACCATTTGCTCTACATGGGTACAAGACGTCAGTTCGAACTTCAACAGGGGAAACTCCCTTTTCCATGGTCTATGGGATGGATGTTGTACTACCCATCGAAATCAAGATACCTTCTTTAAAGATATTAATGGAAGTCGGGCTTGAAGAAGATGAGTGGATAAAAGAAAGGTTTGATTCATTGAACCTCATTGATGAGAAAAGGATGACGGTCATGTGTCATAGCCAGATCTATCAACAAAGGATGATAAGGGCGTTCGACAAGAAGGTTCGTCTCAAGGAGTATAAGGAAGGAGAACTTGTGCTTAGAAAAATCCTACCAACACAGAAGGACATGCGCGGCAAGTGGATGCCCAATTACGATGGCCCTTTCATTGTAAAGACCGTCTTCTCCGGAGGATCTCTGATTCTTGAGACCATAGATGGCGAACAACTCAAGTACCCTATCAACTCAGATGTAGTGAGAAAGTACTACGCCTAAATGGAAAGCCTAGAAGGGTGGATCAACACTTCAGCAAGGCAGAAGCCTGAAGAGCAAAATCCGACAAATGCAGGGGCAGGATTTTGTCCAAAGGGTTAAAAGAAAATCAATAATTATCATTTTCGCCAGAAGCAACGAAGAGCGTGGACTGCTAGTTAGTAGGATTGGATCATCGTGGGCTTCTGTAACCCCTTTTGTTTGCCATTTTTCAAATGTATTTATTCCCGAGGCTCTACCCTTTGTAAAATTCTCATCTATTAATGAAATTAGTTTTTGGACCAATCATTGTTACGATCTTCTGTTTTTTTATGCAATTTCACTTATTTGTTAATAAAGATTTTTTTTGAAAAGAAAAATGTTTTGAAAAACTTAAATTTTTGTTTTAAAGAAAAACAGATTTAGCAAAGCATGTTGAAAAGCTCTAGAGGTAATTTGTTGGTGTTACACTACTCTCAGAACCGTAAAAGTTTGCTTCCTCCAACAAAAAAAAAGATGTGTCCAATAGCAACCATCGCTCTTACGCCAGGATTTCTCCCCTGCAAATTTAAAAGAGTATTGATTACATCGGAATATTGTTATTTCCCCGAAGGAAGTGCCATCCAGCTTGAAATATTAAGAATCAGCGTGTTGGTTTCCCTCTTTGTGTTCTTTGTTTTGCTCTTTTTTTCTCCTTTGTGGGTTGGTCTGCATTTGTGCATTCGCATCATATCAACATACGTATATGTTTTCATTTGATTTGGGTTTCTAGATGTTGCCTTTGAGATCCTTTAGTTGCTACTACCCTCTTTTTCCCGTTTGCCACGGTTTTCGCTGTGCGGTTTTTTACCCTAACTTTATCGGTGATCTTGGGATCACCTGTTTCCATCCTGGGAAGCTAGTTGTGACTAACAATATCGAATTATCAAGATGATCAATTGTTACTAATCTTTGCTCCTGATTTGGTTATCACCAATAATCTTTGAAAGTCTAGTAATTACCAGCATTGTTAAAAATCAATTGTTATTGGTACCTCGACTTGGTTATTACCGATCATTCGAAACCTAATGGTCACTGGCTCTGTTTAACACCAACCGTTATTGGAACTCCGTTTGATTTGGTTATCACCAATCCTCGTTGAAATCTAGTGGTTACTAGTATTGTCTCTTAAATCCAATGGTTATTGGTACTCGATTTAGTTGTCACTAATGTCCTCTACATTGTTAAAGCCAATTGTTATTGCTCTACCTTTGATTTGGTTGTCACCAGTGTGTCTAAATCCAATAGTCATCGGCATTGCTTAGGTCCGATTGTTATCGACCCCCTGAATTGGTTAGTAACAATCCCCCCATGTGAAGTCCAGTGTTTATTGGCGCGTCTTAACCCAATTGTTATTGGTACATTGATCTGGTTATCACCAAACCCTTTGAAAATCTAGTGATTACTGGTATTGCCCAAATCCAATGGTTATTGGAATTCCTTGACTCGGTCATTACCGATTCCCCAAGAAGTCTAGTGGTTACTAGTACCACTTGAAACCGTCTGATTAAAAAATTGGTTGTTACTAGTATCCCCAACGAAGCCTTTGCTTTCCCCATCGAGTCTCGGAGATCTAGTGGTTACTAGCATCCCCGGTGCATCTGGTCTTGTTTCTAGTCTTTTCTTGAAGATCCCGTTCGAACTCTTTGTTATAGGAGGTTCCTCATTTTGGCTTATCCCTAGTGAGGATCGTGTCTCTAGACTTTTGCTTCCCTGGCGGAGATTTGCTTTCTTTCCCAGTGGAGTGTGTTCCCTTTTTCCCCTAGTGAAGATTTGTCTTCTCCCACGGATTTGTTTGCGTCCCTGTGTGAAAGACTCCCCTTGAAATATCATCATTAGTCATGTTTGAACTATTGCTTGTTATGCCTTGGATCTTTCCCAATGTGTCGGGTTCCCTATGAGTAGTTACTCGTTGTTTTTCCGTTTTTTTTCTTCTGCTCGTGTGTCCGCATTCTTCTTGCATCCGAGCATCATAAAACATCATTTAGAATTCATTTCATTTTAGCATTTTTCCTTTTGCATATCATCGGATCTAAGGGACAAAATTTCTGGTTTGCTATATTTAAATACCTTTCACTATGATTCTATGAGGATTGTCATCTCTCATTACCATCTAGTGAAGATATTTAAATAGGGGAAACTGTTGCACCCCAAATTTTGACCCCTAGATCTTCATCATCATTCTAGGATCATCATCGTCTATTTATCTAACTATAACCTGTTTTAAGTTTGTCTTTATCAAGATACAGGTGAATTAGGGTTCCATACAGTCAGGAATCGAGGTTTCGATGTTTGATCAGTCAATGTCTTGGATTGATTCTCCATGAAATAATTATCTACATCATTAAAGATACCATATTAGGTCGAGTATGAATCCAATTTGAGGTTGTCACCCAAAGATCAAGAACAGTGCTGTTCAGGACCCCTGATTAGGGTTTCTGATCAGGAAAAGTCAACTGTGGTTTGACTTTTGATTTAAAAGGTATTCCAATGATGGAATCATGGTCCATGAAGCTCATATGGCTTAGTGAGTTCTACTCAAGAAGTTTCAAGACCTCAAAGACCCAGAACATCAACAGTTGATCCGGTAGTTATCGATCGATCGTTTCGTTTGACTGAAACGTCAACTCTTTGACCATAAGAAATTTGACCTCAAAGTTTGAATAAAATATGCTCCTAATAACATAATACACCTAGTCATAAAGTTTCATGACCATTGGATCAAGGATTGAGGAGTAATCAGAAAAGTCGAGAATTAGGGTTTTGAAAGGGGCAAGACAATAACTTCCTAACCACACATCCAAATGAGGTGGTTCAAAGCTTGTTGGAAAGGTCTTGGCAAGCCCTATAAAAGTGTAAAACTGACCTATGGGAAAAATGCATAGATTTGGAGTTATAGTCAAAATCATCACAAGAGGGAGAAAACACTTAGAAATTTTCTAAGTTTCTGGCCTTCTTAGGCATGTTTTCAGCCCACATTGAGGGGTTTTTTAACCTAGTTCCACTTGGAATCTGAAACTTCAGTAAACATGAAATTTGTATAGCTCCATGAGGGCTTTCCAAAAAGTACTAGAACTCTTCCATAGCCCTTGTGAGCTGAGAGTATCGAATTGGACAAGTTGGGCCTGTGCACTAGTTTGTCAACTTGTCAAAACTCAACATAGACTTGGTTTCCAACAATGTGGTTCATTTTCAACCATGAGGAAACATCTGGTGTGATGTGTAGATGGAGCTTTGTACCATATTTGGGGAGAGAATCAAAGCAAACCTAAAAATCTAGCCATAATCCCTTTTGTTTATTATAAAAAGTACAAAAGTGTACTTGAGAGAGAGTGTGGTTTTGCTAAGCTTGCTTTAGCTCCTCTGCAGCCCCTACAAACCAGCATAAAGGCATATGTTAGTGAGGGTATTAACTGTTGGAAAAGAGATAAAACCAGCAGATGCAAGTGACCATTTGAAATGCTAAAGACTTTTCCCACCAAGGTGCAACTTTGCATTGCAATTCCAATTCTGCCCCAACTCTCATTTGGCCTATAAATAGAGG
This sequence comes from Lathyrus sativus, assembly GCA_963859935.3. Taxonomy (NCBI): domain Eukaryota; kingdom Viridiplantae; phylum Streptophyta; class Magnoliopsida; order Fabales; family Fabaceae; genus Lathyrus; species Lathyrus sativus. Next base: position 203,280,493 of record OZ012741.1, read on the forward strand.
TGGCATTCAATTCTTTACACCACATCAGAGCTATCCAAAATACAAGAAACACATATCTCTCCTTCCCATCCTCTTTGCTTGTAAGTGAAGAAATTCTCCAAAACCACCAAATTTGCCCTTTTGCATTTTTCACACCAGACCCTTTTCCAAACATTTCGCCACGTCAAAAACCATACACACATACACACACTCAAAATGGTCATTTGAAGATGTTCCCATCATCACTTTCACCAAAAGAAACATAGAACAAAAAGTCAACCTTCATACCACCTCACTTTGACTTTTATGCACTTTCCACATTGTCGCATCGCTGCGAAAGAAAGGGCCGGCAAGGACAGAAGAGTCGCCACTGTTCGTTATTTATCCCAAAGAGAGGGAAAGGAAATGATCAGAGAAAACCTACGAAAAAGGGAAAAGACAGGTCATCGCAACCAAATCTTGAGTTCGGGAGTCGGTTACGTAAGGGGAAGGTATGAGCACCCCTCACGTTCGTTGTACTCAACGAGATCCATGCTTGTTGTCTATCTAAGAGGGTGTTAAACTATCAAAGGCTGGCTCACAGGTACAAAAGAAAAGAAAAGAGACTCGATAGAGCATCGCCGCTCTATGCCTACGTATTCCCTCGTGCAATGGGAAAGTCAGAGTCAACGTAGTTCATAAAACTAAGGGTGATGGGGGGAATGTTCTCGCCAAGACATCATCATCTTGTGCCTACGTATCCTCGTCTGGTTACAAGAAATTAGAGCAAACGTAGTTCAGGCTGACACGACCACTGGTTGGTTAAGTGTTTTAACTGAGTAGGGTTAAACTTTCGTTCTAGCAGTTAGGGACGACGCTTGTTTGCGGTTGTTAGCTCCTAAATTTGACGCCTCATGTAGAAGAAAGGAATTCAAGATAAAAGGCCAAGGGTAAGTTGAGAACGAAAGATTGGTCGAAGGAGGTAAAGCAGCCAAAAGAAGAAGTCGAAGAACTCACCCAGAAGCTAGGAGTTCGACCGCTTACTGTTGTGGATGGTTCGTCGAAGGATTTGAAATTCAAAAGTTGGAGGGAACGATTTTGCTTGCTAAATATTTAAGAAGACACGTGGCATCTTATGAGCAGTAGATCCATGCATTTGTGACAAGTGGCGAGAGGAGATGATGTTGGAGGTTATTAGAAGTTATTTTTTACTACTATAAATAGTATGTATTAGACATAGCCAAAGTGTGTTGTAATTTACTATTGTACAAATTACTCTTAGAATTACTCCAAGTACCCGAGCATAGAGAAAGCGAGTATTATAGAGAATGTACGTGATGTAAACACACCATCTTTTAACTTAATGAAATTTACTTTATTTCACTTTAAACTTTACAAAGTCTTTTATTATCTTTGCACCTTTTCTTCGTTACTCTCTCCCTTTCTCCTCTTTTTTCTATGCAATTCCTTTCTCTTCGCCCTCAATCTAATTTTCCCTCTCTAAACAAACTCTCTTCTTGCTTTTATTGAAAGCTTTAGTTTATCTTTTAAAGTTATTCCGTAGTCGAATAGATGTTTCTTTAAGGTTCTTTTACCCCGATATTGTTCGAGTGTGGAACTTGGATAGGTTTTCAAAGCAAAAGCCTTTTAGCACATGTCCTAGGATCAATCTTATCGATCCTGTGAGTCACCAAAGTTAGATTTGGAAGATCAGCAGTTGTTTTCCGATTTTCAAGGGAAACAAAATGGCACGCCCAGTGGGACAGTGCTAAAAAATATTTTTATAAAACTAAATTTATAAGAAATTTTGCAGTCGTGTTGGTCCCTTTCGTGAGAAGTACATTTTATGTTACTGAGAAGTGGTAAAGTTACCGCTGTAAATGAAGAAAGACGACCAAGACGAAGTATTAGGAACATGGCTACGGATACGAACCAGCCAGATAACCCCAACCATCAAGGAGACGGTTCCCGTGAAGGAATAAGAGACGATGGAGTTCCCCCTCCGATACCGTCGACTAGAGAACAAACGGTGCTTCCTGTGAGGCTAGTACTGACACCCTCCGTACTTGGGGCCGGATCAACGGTGATAAGGCCTTATACTCAACCAGTGTTGGAATATATTGGCCATCAAACGTCGAATCCTCAGATTTTGTTAGGGGGAAGTTCGACTTCCAGGAAGTTTGGCCCCCCTGGTTTTTCAGAGTCACCAAGAAATCCCCCATATGGGATGCCCACCGCTATGATGCAGGGGATCCAAAGTGCACCCCCTATATTCTCATATCAGGCAATGGCTTCGCCATTACATGGGTCAGGGTCAGGCGTGAACATGGGTCGAAATCCCCAAAGCCAGAGCTTAGGGTATTCGACGCAAGGCCCCAATTTGACCAACACCTCAGTTGCTTGTTTGAGACAGCAGATGGACGGAAGTAACCTACAAATGGTTCAGACTTTGTCACAAACCATGGGTGAAATCTTTCAACCATTAATCCAAAATACAACTCAGACCAATCAACAATTGGCGGTACAACTAACAAGATTGGCTGAATTCATGGGGGTACCTCCCTTAGCCAGAAATCAAGCCGCAGTAGCGGATATCCCACGAGAAAACTTGGCAAATATGGTAGAAATCGACGTAGGAAACCAAGGAAGGATGGCCCCTCCTGTAGTCGAAGAACTTAGGGAAGAACCATTGTGAAATCAGCCTCGTGTCTTAGGAGAAAGAGACCCAGGAGTGGTTGTTGTGAATCGGAACCAAGACGCAGACAATGTAGTCCAGCAGGTTCAACGAAACAACATGGCCGTCGACCATAATCTAGCAGCCATGGTCGAGAGAATTATGGCCAGAAATGGGTTAAACACTGGGTTCACCAGGCCAAATTACACTTCACCCATAGTAGATTATATCCTTCAAGCGGAGTTACCCCCTAGGACGAAAGTACCCAAGTTTACTAAGTTTTCAGGAGATACGACGGAATCTACTGTCGAACACGTGGCTCATTACCTAATCGAGGCTGGAGAGATAGAAAACGACAAAAGTCTTAGAATAAAATACTTCCCAAGTTCTCTTACTAAGAATGCCTTCACCTGGTTCACAACGCTTCCTCCTAACACAGTGTGTAATTGGATCCAGTTAGAGCGTTTGTTCCATGAACAGTTCTATATGGGCCAGACTAAAATTAGCTTAAAGGAACTCGCTAGCGTGAAGTGTAAGTTTTCTGAGCCAATTGAGGAATACCTTAATAGATTCCGTTTGCTTAAAGCCAGATGCTTCACACAGGTCCCTGAACATGAGTTGGTCGAAATGGCCATTGGGGGTCTCGACTATTCTATTAGGAAAAAGTTGGATACCCAGTATCTAAGGGACATGGCCCAACTAGCCGATCGAGTTCGGCAATTAGAAAGGCTCAAAGACGAAAAGGCTAAGTTTAATAAAAATAAAAAGGTAGCTTTTTTCGAATATAATAAGAATGTCGAAGGGCTGTGTGATAAGCCTGTGAGCTTCGACGATGGCGAAGTGGATCTTGCTGAACTTAAACAAGGACCACCTTACTCATGCAAAGTACTAGCTCCCCCACAGGGGAAGAGTTATGTCGAATCTGAAAAAATGATAGGTTCCCAAAGAAAACATATACTTTCGACATCATAAAATGTGATGAAATCTTCAATTTGTTAGTTAAAGACGGACAAATGATAGTGCCTCCTGGCGCTAAAATGCCGTCCATAGAACAAAGGAAGAAAAGAGGGTTTTGCAAATACAATAATTTCCTGGGCCATAAAACGTCTCAATGTTTTCTTTTCAGGGACCTTGTTCAAAATGAAATCCATGAAGGACGACTAAAGTTTGGAGAGAAGGCTAGCATCCAGATGAAGGTCGACACAGACCCTCTACAAATGGCAGACGCACACTATATAGAGCCAGTGGAATCCAACATGGTTGAAGTTACTGAGGGCTGCAACTTTTCAATCGACATAACAGAAACTACTGACAATCTTATAAACGAAGTTGTGATGGCGAATGTTACCATGAGCTTCGGACAAAAGAACTGTGTGGAAATGGATATTGATGACTGTGACCAAAGGGATGAAACCAAAAGTCCAAACAATAAGAACAATCTGGGTTGGGAGATAGTGACCAAAGAAACTACTGATGACTTCATCAGAATTGATCGAGCCACTAAAGGCGTGGAGCTAAGTCTGAAGAAGCTTAATCTGGTCGAAGAGGTTGGAATTAACATGGTAGAAATCACCCAACATGAAGATGTAGCAGACAGTGATTCGAATTACCAGGGGGCACACACTAGGGAAGCATACCCAGATCAGGAAGAATCGATCGTTGCTTTCCTTCACCGTTGCCAAGATAGAGGTTCTAGTATGATGCTTTGTCCTTGATGCAGCGCCATATTTGAAAAAAGGCCGCACAAAAGCTAGAGGGAACACGAAGGCTAAGGCAAGATAACGAAAGGCCCAGATTCGACCTTCGAAGAGGCCTTCAAAAAAGATCTGACCCCCGCATAAGGCCTCCTACCAACAAACCCACTAGTTTTAAGCCCAATGCTGAGGCCACCGACAGAAAGTGGACAAAGCCTAATGAGGATAAGCAGCAGGGGCAAAAGAGGTGGAAGAATTTAAAAGTGCAACGGGGATCTTCGTTAAACTATCAGAAAGAGTTTCAGTCTTCAAAGGCTGCCCATGTATCAGAAAATTACAAGGGGAAAAATCCCATGTCTCGATCGCAATGGAGACGAGAACAAAGAAAAAGAAAAGCACTCAGGGAAGGTGCACAAAGGGACCAACCACAATCCAGTACCAACGTCCCCGTCGAACATGAGGGACGAACGAAAGTGTTTGGGAAGACACCTGTAGAAAGAAAGTTGTTTCTGACATATGTCGAAGAGCAGAGGAAATCGGTCGGGGTCGATGACGAAATGACCAATAATTTTGATGAAGACTCTGACGATACTTTGGATATTTTGGTCAACATAGTATCAGTAATGCCCAGGGAATTTGACAGTATTTCCGTGGTTGAAAACTTGGACACCTACACGGATTGGGAAATGACGGCTCATAAGCCGGTATGTTACTGTTGCTACTGCGAAAATCGGCGCCGGCTGAACAGAAGAGTCGCCACCGTGCGTTATTTATCCCACGGGAGGGAAAGGAAACGCTCAGAGAAAACCTCGCACAACACGGGAAAGGTATGGTCGTCGCAACCAAAACCTGGATTCGGGAGTCGGTTACGCAAGGGGAAGGTATTAGCACCCCTCACGTCCATCGTACTCGATGGGATCCACGCTTGTTTTCGGGTATGGATTGTTATTCTATCTAAACTATAGGTTTGGGGTTAAAAGGAAAGAAAATGAAAATAAAGTGACTCGGCAAAGTATCGCACTTTATGCCTACGTATTCCCGCTTGGAACGAGAAATCAGAGTCAACGTAGTTCGCCTACCTACGGGAAAGGAGGGGAAGGTTGCTCGCTAGGATATCGCATCCTATGCCTACGTACTTTCATACAGCATGAAAGATCAGAGCAAACGTAGTTCGGGCCACGTACGACACAAGCTTGTCTTGATTGATTTTATTCCTTCTGAAAAAGGTTTTCTTGATTAACAGTCCAAGAGGACAAAAATGACGCTTTGATGAGTTCACATTCTTTTACGAAAGAAGTGTCTTTTATTGTGTTTGAAATCTTTATGTGTTTTTCTGTTTGTTTTGAGGAAGAAGAGACAGAACTCTAACCTACGGTTGCGAAGGGAAACAAACTAACCTAATGTTATCATGCATGGGTTAAGACCTAGTGGCTATCATGCTCCTCTCTTGCACAGAGAGAAACAGAGGTCCTACGGGATAGGCAGAAACAGAAACAATATCAGATATATACAGTAAAACAGTAAAATGCATGGATGCAACAGCACAAGCGAGGCAAGGGAGTTCCACTCAACCTCGAACCTAGAAAACAATAGGCAAAAGTGAACAGGCTTCACTTTCAACCCAACAGGGTAAACAGCAAACAATACAGTCCAGAAAACCAATCAATACATCAGAAATGAAATACAACAGCAGAAGAAACAGCATCAGCAGCTCTGAATCAACATCTGGCTTCAAGTAATCTCCAATCATTCACAAGCTTCAACAAGCATCAATCTCCATCTTCATGGCCTTCAGACAAGGGCTTTGATCATCAGTCTTCCATCTGCAATGGCTTTTCTTCAAGCTCAAACCTCCAGGATAAGGGATCAGTCACAAGAGTGAATTGGGTGTTAAGCAATCAGTTGACTACCAAGGGTGGTGAACAGACTGCTTCTAACACCAGAGACATTTTCTCTCAAGAGTTCTATCTCACAGACACTGTCACCAAGCCTTCCAAAGGAAGGGGGTGAGTGTCTTAGAGAGACTCTGAATCACAGAGAAGAATGGATGCAGACAAGGCAATCCATGTTTGAGAAACAATCATTCTAATCTAGAGCTCTGCCTAGCTCCTAAACCCTAGTCTCCTTAGCAGCTGCTAGCAAGAATCTCCTCCTCAACTCTGACAATTGATCTTCAATCTTTGAATCTCCCATAGTCTTCATCTTCACAAATCTTCAGCTTCCCCAGGGCCCAGACAAACCCAATACCCAAACAGACAAGCAACAATCCCCAGAGGGCACACCACACCAGACAATTAGATATACAGACAGTAATAATAGCAGTAGGGGAATCTTAACTTTTCTAAGGGATCTAGTAGCTACCCATAGCCCATATAGTCCCATAACTAATCTATTTGAATCCTAAGTCTTAAGGGAAATGAAATCAAACTCCTAAGTTATCACTTAAAACCCTAGTTTTGTACATGATGCTCAAGCACTTATTAATCACCTAGAATTAACCTCTAAAAATAGAAACTAAAATATTTCTACAAGCTTAATATCTCATCTAAACAATATAAAAAGAATGACCAAAAAATATTAAAGCATGTGAGAGAACAAAAATCATAAAAATGATGCATGAAATGAAACTATTTAATATGACATTTATTTAGAAAATATGAAAAAAATATGAAATAAAACTAAAAATGAAATTTTATTTTTCTATAATATTCTAGACATTTTAATGAAAATATTGTAAAAAGAATGGATTAAAATGCATTTTTTATGAATTAGTTATGAATTTATGAAATTGGTGAAAATTAAAATGAAATTAAGAAAATAAAATGAATTAAATGAATGAGGGGGGGTCAGAATAGAAGTTCGCCCAGTTATATCCAGGATGGGCCTCATAATGGGGGGTGCTGGTAGCGAATTGCCAAGGCCCAGTAAACATTCAGAATTAGAAATAAATAAAACACGCTGGGGGGTGAAGGAAGTAACAGATTCACGTTAGAATTGCATTGGGCCTAATTGCTGGGGGTGGGATTAGCATCAAAGACTCAGGCCCGCCCGTTTCAATTAATGAAACGGCGCGTTTTGGCCAAGTCATTCTTTCCCTCCAAAACTCAGATCAAATAATAACCATTGGATCGTGCTCCAGGTCAAAGGTCTTACTCACAATAGACGATCCAGATTTCGTCTTCTTCCTCCATTCAACTGAACCTAGGGTTTCATCCCCATGAGACTCCATGCACGAGCTACTTTCCTCCTCTCTGTTCTCCATCTCCAAGCCACGAATCAACATGCCATAAACATGAAAGTTGCTCAGGATTTCTTCCTCTACAATCCTAGGGCATTAATTCACCTTGAAACTCATCACAACAACAAATCCGATCAAGCCAAGGTCTGGACACCATGGAATTCCACTGATATGCATCAACACGATTCTTCCCCAAACTTAACCTAAACTAAACTACAACTAATGGAGATTAACCTGCGCTATCCAACTAACATTATGATGCATTAATTCAAGAGATACAAGCACTAACAGTTTGTTGCACCTGCTACCAATGGTCTCTAAATCACTCCAAATTCATCTAAACTAATCTCCTAACCACCTAGATCAAATCTACACTAACAACAGCATGCCTAACTAACTGAATCGATCAATTTGAGTGAAAACATACCTGATGTGAAACCTTGCAAACAGCTATGGAGATTGATGATTTGAGGCTTTTGAGACTTGGATCTTGATCCACAACCTTAGTACTCAATTCTGTATGCAAAATTCTGGAGATTCCTTGCTTGAATTATGCTATTCACTTGAACTTGTGATTTTGATGTTGATGAAAAAAGCACTCGAAAATGGATGAGAATCACCAAAACCTTGCTTCAATTATGATCTATGATGATGATGGAGTAAAATTGAATTGATTTTGATGAAGATTGATGAAGAATTTGAGAGATTTGGAATGAAACTTTTATGAACAAGAATGAGAAATTTGTGGAATTCTTGGTGCAAATGAAGCCAACCCTTGCCAAATTCTCATTTCATGCTTATATAGACCCCAATGGTACATTCTAGATCCATCTTGCACATTCCCTTGTTTTCCAACTTTGGCTCATTTTGATTATGTTTCTTAAAAGACAAGCAACCATGGATAACTTCATTTTTTCCTTCTAAACTCAAAAAAGTGTTTGAACCATTGTTCTTAGAATTGTTTTTTCATTCAAAATCATATATTGGAAGTCTCCATTTGGACTTGTAAATCTCCCAAACCATTTTTCACTTTGAATTTATTCACTTTATAAGCCTTTTTAGTTCATATTTTGACCAATTATGCAACATCATGCTATGAGCTTCTCCAATAACTTGTGACCTTCTTTCTAGACTTAAAATCCCATTTGGAGCAAGTTTGATGTTGTAAGTTTTTCCATTTGAGGCCTCCTTGTATGAGTTTTGGGTATAGGTTAAAATGACCTGTAATTCACAAATGCCCAAAATACCCTTTTCTTGCCAAGACCATAAGTTGAGTTCTCCACATCATATGAAGGCATGCCATACCATTCTAGAAAGCTAAGACAATGAGGAACAATTCTTATGTTGACCAAGAATTCATTTGAAATCTCCTTGAGGGGAAAAACTAGCTTGGAAGTCAAGTCACTTTCACAGACAAAAATTCAGATACCTCAGATGACCTGTAACTTGCAAGGACCATAACTTGAGTTCCATAAATCTCCTTGAAGTCTTCCACCACTCAAATTAAAGGTCTTGAGATCCTCTACAAGTTTCATGTTGGCCAAGAAGCCATTTGAAGTTAGCATTTTGACTTATCTTGCTTGGAAATTTGACCTAAACTAGGGGATTTTACAGAGAAACCCTAATTTAGTAACTCCTCTTCTCCTTGATTTCTCTTGAATTCTCCTTGTCATATCTCCATATCCTTCTTCATATGTCAAATGATGAACCCCACACCTCTCCAATAGCCTTGAATGCCCTTTAAAGTCAGTCAATTGACCTAGGGTTGACCTAGGGTTGACCCAGATGAAACCCTAGTTGACTGCCTTCAACTGTAGCTCTTGTGCTTTCATCAATGACTTGTTTTCTTCTCCAAATGACTTTATAAGTCTCTCAAGATGTCTAGATGCTCTCCATGCTTTCATTTCACAGCTCGTAACCCTCTTGCTGACCCTCAGATACACTCAGCTAGGAGATGGACTCAAGGCTTGATCTGCTGAACTCTTTGCTTTCAAATTCTTTCCTGATGACTTGAATGAGATGGAATTAGGATAATAACCTCATGATAGGCCTCTAGAGATGAGAATAATGATTGGTCCCCTGTTGAATGACTTGCTATGCTTATGCTATGCAGATGGTTAGTCTATGTACCTGACTCTATATGCAAATGCTAATGATATTAAAACATGAACCAAGTGAATAAGGTTGGGCAAATTTTAGGGTGCAACAGTTACTATGTGATGAACAATGGCTGCATCGAGGAGCAAAACACATTCTTTGAATGGCCCACGGAGGCGATGATGAATCATCTGAATCTGACTGTTATCAGCTGAAATTTGCCAACCGCAGAAATAAACTGCGCTCCTGCTTGAGGAATGACATTTATCAGCTGAATCTGACTGTTATAGTAACCCACTGATCTCGCGCGACCGTGATGGGGATTGTCTTCATCGTTCTGAAGAGGATTCTGTTGTCACAACTTGCTTGCTTGCTTGTCCACGTTAGGACTCTGTCCGTCGTCGATACGAAGAAATCTCAACTACCTGTCCACGTTAGGCCTCCGCTCGCTGTCAACCCAGAAAAATCTCGGCAACTCCACTGGGGATAATTCGTCTGCATTTCCATAAACTGAATCGTCCACGTTAGGAATAAAACTCTTCCATGTTAGGAGTAACACCTGTCCACGTTAGGAATCACATCGTCCACGTTAGGAGTAACGCTTTTATCTTTCCACGTTAGGAAGCAATCTTCTTTCCACATAAGGAGAACTACATCAATCTGTCCACGTAAGGACTCCAATACCACTTGACATGTCCGCGTCAGGACTTCAATCTTTCCACGTAAGGAATTCAACTTAATCTGTATCGGTCCACGTCAGGACTCAACTTTTCTCGAATCTGTCCACGTCAGGACTCCAATTTCTCCGCGTAAGGAATAAACTTCTTCTTCCACGTTAGGAATATTTTCTTTGATCTGTCCGCGTCAGGACTAAACTCTTCCACGTCAGGAATAATCCACTTTCTTCCCACGTCAGGAATCGATCATGATATATCCGCGTCAGGACTTAATCTTTCCACGTAAGGAATAAGCTCGTCTTTCCACGTAAGGAAACCACTTTCTTTCCACGCGAGGAATGCTCTTGATATGTCCACGTAAGGACTCTGATCTTTCCACGTAAGGAATATCAACTCTTTCTCAATTTGTCCGCGTCAGGACTCATTTTTCCACGTAAGGAATGCCATCTTAATCTGTCCACGTAAGGACTACAACCTTTCCACGTTAGGAATGCAACTTCTGATATGTCCGCGTAAGGACTACATCTTTTCCGCGTTAGGACCCACTTCTCCAAGTTAGGAATAATAACTTCTTCGATTTGTCCACGTCAGGACACTGATCTCGTCTTGATTTGTCCACGTTAGGACTCAGGCGTCTTCGACTCACTGAGGAAATAAGACTTGTCCACGTAAGGACTCACGCGTCTTCGACTTGCTGGGGAAATATCCGCGTTAGGACTTACACTTTGCCAACAACACGAAGAAGGATAAATTTGTCCACGTCAGGATTCTTGTATCTTGTCATCACAAAGAACTACAAACTTGTCCACGTCAGGACGCACATTTCACCATTACGAATAAAGATATCTGCTGGACACAAATGATCCACGTCAGGACACCAACACGAAGAGTAACCAATCTTTTGTCAACGTCATGACCTCCCTTTCTCCAAATTTCGAGAGACCGAATCTATCCACGTCAGGATTAACACACCTTACCAATCCGGTAAAACAAACCTGTCCACGTTAGGACGCCCACTTCTGAAGAAATCCCGTCATTCTAGGAGTAAATTGTCCACGTCAGGACTTAGTTCTTCAATGATCCTCACCCACAAACTGCTCAGCACTGACGCGACAGCGACTTTGAGATGAACTCTACTGGGGATGTCTGAAAACCAACTATCGGACGCCTGCTCTGATAACCGGCGGTGGCCTCTGAAATTCTGATTCATGCGACCCGTTGATGACAAACAAACTCTGCTTGGGGATAAGGAGATTCTTATCCTGGCCACTCTGGCTGGGGAAAATAAGAGACATTTGCATAAAAGACTCTGCTGGAGACAAATAGAGTTTTATCATGATAACTCTGTGGGGGAATACCGCCGAAACTGACATTATCATTGAATATCTCCTGCCGAGATCTTGACTGTTTGGTAATTTATTTGAGCAAGAGCTCTCTCCACCTGAACTACTAGAGTACAGAAACTGCTTCAGCAAAATAAATGCTGGAAGGACAATGCCGACTCTGCCGGGGATAGCCTGATGCTACAAAATTATTCCGGCAAAATAAATGCTGGTAGGGTGAAGTCGACCCTGCTGGGAAGTTGGGAACTCAAACCACACGTCTTGTTGAAGTAACCCCCTGCTGGGGAATATGACTTTGCTGGAGAATAACAGATGTGCACAGTATGCTCAGACCTTCTGCTGGAACGGGAACCGATATCACCAGTATCTCTGACAAAATAAATGACAGGACCCAACATCAACTCTGCGTTGGAGAGTCTTGACCTTCGAATTCCACTGGAAGGGAAGAACACTTGCTGAAAGAATTCCGCTGAAGAGGGGATGATTCTCTAAGGGAAAATTAACTGACTCCACTGGGGGAGAGTGCCTGACCCTGCGGGGACGATGAACCTGTCTGAATACAGCCTTACGATCTCGGAATCACTAAACTCTGCTGAGGTCGATTAACTTCTCTGGAGCACGTCCTCTAGATAAGCTATGGCTAGCTGGGAATTCTATCCTTCTTCAGGAAGAACATGCATGACCTGCGTGAAGATCGAGTCTTTCGTTATCACAATCTTTTGATCCTCTTCCTCGTAGGGTTGTGAAACCTGCAACAACACAAACAAGACACGACAAGCCTATGCAATCAAATCAATTCAGGTTAGTGACGTTACACTCAGTCAATTCAAAGCTTTAACAATTGTTGGCAAGGGCCAATGATGTTATACTCATGTTAGTTTCATCAAACTTAGGCGTTTTATCATGCGCAAAACAGTAAAGAACAATCATCAAGTGCTGAATAACACATTTTCATTGATTGGGCCCCTGAATGAGCGGAGTTTTTGTACACGGGATGTAACTCCTGAAAAGAGGAAGCTACGCAAAGCAGATATACAAGTATGCACAGGAAGCATAAATATTGACAAATTAAATTTTGTACACATGTCGGCAACTGGATGCAGATGAACACCACGAACTGATCCTCCCATGACTCGTCCGACTCTAATGCTTTCCCGGTATCCCCACTTCTGAAGAGGTTGTATCCGATAACTGACTCCTCAAATATATTCTCCCGCATTGATACTCATTGAATTCAAATTCGGACCGCAGTCATTTGCTTTTCAAATCCCTAACTTTTGCGTGAACCGCCCTTTACGGGTTTTCAGTTCACCGGGATACCCTTTTTTGCCGAAGCCGCCCAGTGTAGGTTTTCAACTTCGCGGGTGTACATTTTTTCAATTTTATCCCTAACTTTTGCCCGAACCTTTCATTCTGTTTTTGGTTCGCCAGGATGCCCCATTTTTGCCTGGACTCTCTTTTTTCTGTCCAGCGGGTCTATTTTAAGCAAAGTATTTTTTAACTGCGTCCGAATTCACAGGTGATGCAAAGTCTTCCCCGTCCATGGTGGACAACAATAAAGCTCCTCCTGAAAAGACCTTACTGACAACGTATGGCCCTTCGTAGTTGGGGGTCCACTTGCCCCTGTGATCTGCCTGCGGCGGGAGAATCCTTTTCAGCACAAGGTCGCCCGTCTGAAAGCTTCGCGGAAGTATCTTCTTGTCGTACGCTTTCTTCATTCGTCTTTGATACAAACGACCGTATGCCAGAGAAGCTAGCCTCTTCTCATCCATCAAACTCAGTTGGTTCAACCTATTCGTTACCCATTCTGCCTCGTCCAGCTGAACGTCTCGCAATACCCTCAGAGAAGGGATCTCAACTTCCAATGGTAATACCGCTTCCATTCCGTATACCAACGAGAACGGAGTTGCCCCGGTTGATGTGCGTACCGTCGTACGATAACCGTGCAAAGCGAAAGGTAGCATTTCATGCCAATCTTTATACGTCACCACCATTTTCTGGACAATCTTCTTGATATTCTTATTGGCCGCTTCGACAGCGCCATTCATCTTGGGTCGGTAAGGGGAGGAGTTGTGATGTTCGATCTTGAAATTCTGACAGAGCTCCTTCATCATTTTGTTGTTCAGATTAGAACCATTATCCGTGATTATCCGCTCGGGAATCCCATATCGGCAAATGATATCTCTCTTGATGAATCTAGCCACCACTTGCTTCGTTACGTTTGCGTAAGACGCCGCTTCCACCCACTTGGTGAAATAATCGATTGCTACTAGGATGAACCGATGCCCGTTAGAAGCCGTCGGCTCAATCTTTCCGATCATATCGATTCCCCACATCGAGAATGGCCATGGAGATGACATCACGTTTAGAGGACTTGGAGGCACATGTATTTGGTCAGCATATATTTGGCACTTGTGGCACTTTCTTGCAAATTTGAAACAATCAGTTTCCATCGTCAGCCAAAAATAACCTGCCCGCAGCAGTTTTCTCGTCATAGCATGCCCACCAGCATGCGTACCAAAGGCACCTTCGTGAATTTCCTCCATGAGAAGCTTTGCCTCTTTCTCGTCTACACAACGCAACAACACCAAATCGTGGTTCCTTCTGTATAAGACGCCGTCCGGGTTCAAGTAGAAACTACCCGCTAATCTCCTGAGAGTCTTCTGATCTTGACTGGATGCCCCAGCCGGATACTCTTTATTCTTCAGGAAATTAAGGATATCAAAATACCACGGTTTGTCATCAGACGCTTCGTCAATAGCAAATACATAAGCTGGCCTGTCCAACCGAGAGATAGTAATTTGGGGAGCTTCGTTCCAGAAATTGACCTTGTACATGGAAGACAAAGTGGCAAGGGCGTCAGCCATTTGATTTTCTGCCCGCGGCACATGATGCAATTCAACTTTGTCGAAGAAAGGCAACAATCTCCTTGCATAATTCATATAATGTATCAAATTGGGCTGCCGTGTCTCCCATTCCCCTTTGATCTGATTCACTACCAGAGCTGAGTCTCCGTATACGTCTAAATGTTTGATTCGCAAATCAATGGCTTCTTCAAGCCCCATTATACAAGCTTCGTATTCGGCCTCATTATTGGTAACGGCAAAGGTCAATCGGGCAGTAAACGGGATGTGCGACCCGTGCGGCGTAGTGATAATTGCCCCTATTCCGCTACCGTAAGCATTCACAGCTCCGTCAAATATCATCTTCCATTGGGACCCCGGCTCTGGTCCCTCGTCTGGTAACGGCTCTTCGCAATCTTTCATCTTGAGATACATGATATCCTCGTCAGGAAAATCAAATCTCATTGATTGGTATTCTTCAATAGGCTGTTCCGCCAGATACTCAGACAGCACACTCCCCTTTATTGCCTTTTGCGAGACGTATTGAATATCGTATTCAGTCAAGACCATCTGCCATCGGGCAATTCTACCTGACAACGCCTGCTTTTCGAATATATATTTGATTGGATCCATCTTCGAGATGAGCATGGTTGTATGATTCAGCATGTACTGCCTCAAACGCTTAGCGGCCCAGGCTAGCGCGCAACAAGTTTTCTCCAGCATTGAGTATCGAGATTCACAGTCTGTAAATTTCTTACTCAAGTAATAGATTGCATGCTCCTTTCTCCCTGTCTCGTCGTGTTGACCGAGAACACAACCCATGCTTCCCTCAAGAACCGTCAAATACATTATCAAGGGTCTTCCTGCCACCGGGGGTATCAAGATAGGAGGCTCCTGCAAATACTTCTTTATCTTGTCGAACGCCTTTTGACAATTTTCGTTCCACGTTACAGCTTGATCTTTCTTCAACAACTTGAATAATGGTTCACACGTGGCAGTTAGGTGAGATATAAACCGAGCAATGTAGTTCAACCTCCCTAAAAACCCGCGCACCTCTTTTTCTGTTTTAGGCGTCGGCATTTCTTGAATCGCTTTTATTTTGGCAGGATCGACCTCTATTCCTCTTTCGCTTACTATGAACCCCAGGAGCTTACCCGATCTCACCCCGAAGGTGCATTTGTTAGGGTTCAGCCTCAGCCTGAACTTCCTAAGTCTTTTAAACAACTTCAACAAATTCACCAGATGCTCTTCCTCCGTCTGGGATTTAGCAATCATATCGTCAACATAAACTTCGATCTCCTTATGCATCATATCATGAAAGAGAGTCGTCATAGCACGCTGATATGTTGCCCCAGCATTTTTCAAACCAAAGGGCATCACTTTGTAACAAAATGTTCCCCAAGGCGTTATGAAAGTAGTCTTCTCCATATCCTCTGGCGCCATTTTAATTTGATTATAGCCTGAAAAGCCGTCCATGAAGGAGAATACGGAGTACTGAGCAGTATTATCAACTAACACGTCAATATGAGGAAGTGGAAAATCGTCTTTTGGGCTTGCTTTGTTCAAATCTCTATAATCCACGCACATTCGAACCTTGCCATCTTTCTTTGGCACCGGTACGATGTTAGCAACCCATGAGGGATACTTCGTCACAGCCAGGAAACCAGCGTCCCACTGCTTCTGAACCTCCTCTTTGATCTTCATTGCCATATCTGGTCGAGTTCTGCGAAGTTTTTGTTTGACCGGCGGGCAATCTTCTTTCAGTGGCAGGCGATGCACAACCATATCTGTATCGAGCCCTGGCATATCTTGATACGACCAAGCGAATACATCATTATACTCTCGGAGCATTTCAACCAGTTTTCGCTTGATATCACTCTGCAGTGCGGCTCCGATACGAATATTTTTCTCAATCCCTTCCGACCCCAAATTGATAACTTCGATGACCTCGTCGTGAGGCAGAATGGCTCTTTCCTCTTGCTTCACCAACCAAGACAGTTCTTCAGGAACGTCGCTATCTTCGACAACCTCTTCTTCGGTCTGGAATACCGGGTGCTCAAAGTCGGGACGAGTCATAGGTGGTTCAAGGATGTCATCTGAAAATGTTATCCTGCAAAAGAAAGGGTTAAGTGCTTCAAAATGCGTATAAAGCGGATAACCACGTTGCCATTTTATTGAAAAATACAAAACAAGAAAGACAGGGATTACAGTATTTGCGCATGAAAAACGCCATTTATTTAATGATTAATGAAGCAATGTTTATAACAACACAGCCCTAAGCAAATCCTGATGCCCCGGGCAAGACATCAGATTATTCAACAATTAATAAAGCAAAGCATTACTGTTTAAAAGTCACAGGAACAAGCTCCTGAATAGACCAGTTGCACAGTCCTTGTCCTGGTGTGCTTGGCTGAATCCAGGCATCCATATCACAGTCGCTGTCCCCTTCATCGGACTCCGAAGCAGCATTGACAGATTCATGGCATACTCCACTGGCAGAGATGGTGATTGACTTTCTGAAATGGGGGGCCCCCACGGAAGGAGTTGATGACGACGGTCGGTACCCCAGTCCGAACCGGTCCATTTTCACCGGAATGTCCAATACTTTGCCCCAGCCCTTGGCTTCTCCGGCTTCCACTAGCGCTTGAGCCTCTTTATACGAAGAAACAGCTATCTCTGGCACTTTGCTTGGCCTGGGACCCTTGTCCTTTATGCGCAAACCTTCGAATGCCTGGCATGGCGTCTCGTGGATCTCCCCGTCGACTTCCACATATTTAAACGAAGATAGATGACTGACTAGGATGTCTTCTTCTCCGCACACGGTGACTACACTGTCTCCGACCATATACTTTAACTTCTGATGCAGGGTAGACGTGACTGCCCCTGCCCCGTGAATCCAAGGTCTTCCCAGCAAGCAGCTGTACGCAGGCTGTATATCCATGATATAAAACTCCGTTGCAAACACTTCCGGCCCCACTTGCAGAGGCAAGGTAATCGATCCGAAGACTGTTCTCCGCGTGCCGTCAAACGCTCTGACTACCAAATCACTTGGTGTGCACAAGATCCCTCGAACATCCAGCTTCATCATAGCCTTTTTAGGCAGCACATTCAAAGACGACCCGGTGTCAACCAATACGTGCGACATTACTGATCCTCTACACTCAACAGATACATGTAATGCCATATTATGATCCCTTCCTTTCGGAGTCAAGTCGAAATCAGTAAAGCCCAGACTGTGGCCTGCATTTACGTGTGCCAATACTCCTTCTAGCTGATTCACGGAGACGTCCTGGGGTACAAAAGAAGTGTCTAGGACTTTCAGCAAAGCGTTTCGGTGAGCTTCCGAACATAACAGCAATGACAAAATAGATATTTTGGACGGTGTCTGCTGCAGATGCTCCACAATTTTATAATCGCTTTTCCGAATCAAGCGCATGAATTCCTCTACATCTTTCGATGCTGCTTCTTTTTCACTTGCTTGTACCGGAACGTTCTCAACCGCTTTCCCTTTTCCTTTCGCTAGCCTTTCGGCTTCCACCTCAGGAGATATAAAGATCCTGCCACTCCTCGTCATGCCTCCTGAGCCCACAACATTATCCACAACCTCCGCTGACTGCTTGTTAACATCGATTTTAATCCCGTCACAATACACCTCTAGCCCATATGACCATGGGACGGCTCTCGTGTTCTCATACGGGATTGGCCCGGCTTTAGTTATAGTAATCGGTGGTCGCTGAGCTGGTGCTGAAATAGTGATCGTCTTCCGCGGAATCGTCACTGTGGCAACATCACTCTGATTATCCACTACTGCCCCTGCCGGCTCATCAGTTGCTGTTCGATCAAACTGCAATATACCTTCATCAATCAAGGCCTGAATGCCTTTCTTCAGATCCTCACACCCCCCAGACAGGGCCCAACAATCTAAACAGTATTCATTACATCCTGGGTAAACACCTCCCTGCAACAGTCGGCTTTTTATCTCGCTCAGCGGCGTCTTTAAATCCTCAACATTCATAATCAGATTCAGACCTTCCTCGGTTAGAACAGCGTTCGCCCCATGATTAGGCATGGGTTTCTGGACTATATTCGCACCGGTCGTTCCGAAGTTGATAGACTTGTTGTCCAAGAGATCCTGCACAACGTGCTTAAAAGCATGACAACCTTCTATATCATGGCCCGGGGCTCCAGAATGAAACTCACAGTGTCTATTCGCATCGTAGCCGAACGGGGGAGTTCCCGTTATCGGTGCCAAGGTTCTTTTCTCCACCAGATTCAATCCCAACAAGGTCTGCAATAAATCAGCATAGTTAGAGGGAGGCTTCTCAAATACTCTTCTCGGCTTACCACCCTGGAATTTTCGCTGAGCTTGCTGTGCCCCCTGCTGAGGCTGCTGCTGCTGTGGCATTGGTTGCTGCTGAACCGGTTGTTGCTGGATTGGTTGTTGCTGATAGGGGATAGTAACACTCGACACTTGCTGCGGCTGACGATATTGATTTCTTCCCCTGCCTCGGCCTCGGCCTCGGCCTCCAAATACCGCGCTAGCTTCGCCCTGACGGCGCCCACCATAAGCTTTCCTATTACTGCCAGATGCAGTTGATTCATCGACCTGGAACTTCCCTTGCTTAATGTTCCGCTCAATCTTTTCACCCATCAGAATCAGGTCTGAAAAACTAGCCAGAGACGTATGAAACAGCATATCATGAAACAGCCCGGTGAATGTGCCAACAAACATGTCATTCATTTCTTTATCTTCCACAGGAGGACGGACCCTGGCAGCCATATCGCGCCACCTTTGCGCGTACTCTTTAAAACTCTCCCCCTTCTTCTGCGAAAGCCCGGCCAACTGGACCCGATTGGGTGCCAGGTCACTGTTATACTTGTAATGGGCTACGAACGCCTCCGCCAATTGCTTCCAAGTCTTGATATCAGTTGGCTCCAACCCCATGTACCACTCTAGGGAAGGACCCGATAGACTATCCTGAAAGAAATGCATAAGCATTCTTTCGTCAGTGGAGTATGCAGACATCTTTCTGTAATAAGCTCGCACATGCACTTTCGGGCATGTGTCTCCTTTGTACTTATCGAACGCAGGCGCTTTGAATTTAATGGGCACCCTCAGCCCAGGTACCAAGCCCATAGTTGCCATGTCCAATCCCACAGCACTCTGGTTTAAGACTCCCTTCATTTGCTCTTCCAGCATTCTAATCTTTTGAGAATCATCCATCGGCCCTTCAAAACCTCCTCCAGAGAAGGCGTCCTCCTGTTGATCCTCTTGCCACATACCGTTTCCAGCCCCGTACCCATCATACGCATTATTACGTCCAGCTCTAATCTGATTCATTCCGGGACCTCGGCCTCTGTTGCCGTACCCTTGAACACCTCCAGCAGGACCACCAGCCATAAATCCAGTACCATTTCCGTTTCCAAAGCCTCCGTAACCCTGATTGACCATACCATAACCATCTTGCCCAAAGCCTTGAGCATTAAAGCCATACTTGCCAGTGTTGTCGAATCCCTGATCGTTGAATCCGAACCCAGCGTTGACAAAGCCATTGCCTCCGAGATTATCTCCCACATTGACATCACCCAGCCCAGCGTTATGGACAGCAGTTTCATTTCCCACTCCGACGTTACCATTCACAGCAGCGGTAGCGTTGTTGACGTTAGCAGCAGTCATATTGACGACAGGCGGAGCCACCGGCGTGGGAGTGCCATCTCCATGCGCAGTATCAACCCGGACAGACTGATGATCTTCGTTACCATGACCAGCGTTGCGAGCCAACAGAGGCTGGACCATGGCCTGCAAGTTCTCTTGCCCTTTTGCTATAGCCTCCATGGTCTGCATGAAGAGGGCGAGCTTCTCGCGTACATCCTGCATCTCGTTCTGAATCTGGTCCATGACTTTCCGACAGTTGGATCGTGTAGAATAGCGGTGCGGATGTTGATCTGGAATCCTGTTAAGTACCTGAATCAAAGCAGGAGATAAGACACCATTCAAAGATTACCTGTTATGCAATATGAATATGAATGCAATGCAATGTGTCTGTGCATTAGGGAAGTTCATTCCCCCAGTTCTAGTGCGAAGGTGCCGGTGCAGTGACGGTGCTGACAATAAGAATATCGGAGTTGAATCATAGAAAGCCTCGTATATTGCAGAGAGAATCAATAAGCCCAGGGTACAATATCACTGAGAGTACAAAGATGGCATGACCTCAACCAACAATCCTGGCGATGGTCAGCACTATGCAAATAAAGCATACAAATAATGGAATGATCAAATCCTCCCAAAAGTCTGGTACTCCTCTATCAACTTCTTGGTCTCCGGATGGCTTGGTCGGTGAAGCAGCCCTTCAACAAGCTGGTTTCTCTTCTTAAGGACACGGCGTACGTCTTCAGCAGTTTCTTCCCATGTTGCTTCTCCGAAGCAATCTTCTAACTTTCGCTTCTGGGACACTGCTTCGTCTCTGGATTTGATTGCCTTGTTCAGTGCATGCTGGACACTATACCGATTCATCACTTCCTCCTCACACTTCTTGATACTAGACTTCAACTTCTCTTCGAGGTCGGAAATTTGCTGCTTCAGCTTATCTTCCCTCTTCTTGTTGTTAGTGAGTGTAGCATTCCAAGTCTTATTGCAAGAAGATATCTCTCGGTGAGCTGCGTCGAGCGCCTTCTTTTTGGCTTCCAGCATGTCATGGGAACTTCTGAACTCTTGCCCCAGACGTTCGCGCTTTTTCTTTTCCTCAGTCAATTCAGCTCCTAACCTGTTTACTAGCTCAATCTGTTGCTGGAAAGCATATACGGCCTTGTTTTTCTCACTGCGTGCCTGGGCTAACTCTTGCTCTAACCCTTCATTAATCTTCATCAAAGCTTCTTTCTCTCTCACAACTTGTTCATAGACTTCCCTAGAAACAGTAGTCGGCTCTTCTACCGGAACGGGAGCAAGAATTGGTGCATCTGAAAACGGCATCTTCAACTGACTAGCCCTCTCCTGAATCCAAACTCTATAAGGTGCATAGGCCTGACAGTCATTCTTTCCTAACAACGGCTTCCCTTTGCGGTTAATACGCGTCCAGGCATGTTGCAACTTGGCTAATAACTCCCCCTTCAAATCTCCAGTGAAGTACAGAGATTCCTGTACTTCCTCCTCTTGAGGTGGATTCTTCAGCGCATATCCGAACTGGCGAATGAATAGAGAAGGGTTGTAATTGATACACCCTTTTCTTCCAATCAATGGGACATTAGGGTAACCAGAACAACTGAAGATGAGCTCCGATCCCAACAGGTCTCTATCAAACCACTCCATATCTTCCGACGATAGCCTCATCAAACGCTCCGGCCAACCAACTGGAACTGTAGTCTCTGCAGCAGATTTTCCCTTAGGAAGATGACTCTCAAACCACATACTCAATAAGGGCACACACAGGTGAACATTCTTTCCTCTCCCCTTCTCATTCTTATAATGCAGTGAGTGGTAGAGGTCTCCGAGTAAGGTAGGTACAGGATTACCAGCGGCAAACAAGTAGAAAGCATCGAAGTCCACAAAATCCGGTATATTGGGGAATAAAACTATGCCATAAATGCACAAAGCCAACACAGCATTGAAAGCAACCCAGCACCCGCTCTTGGCGTACTCTTGGGCTTTACCCACTAAGAACTGAAATGAGAAGCCTGGAACTCCACGGGAAACGGTAGTCACAAGTTCAGAAGCATCAACATGCAAGGCTTTTGCCAATTCCTCCGGCTTGGGTTTGGCGTCATAATGAATGAATGGAACCTGGTTCAGCACAGGCAGCTCAACATACTCAGCGTATTCCTCCAGAGTTGGTCCCATAATAAAGTCAGAGAACGTAAAACACCTCAAAGCAGGGTCATAGAATTGCATCAAAGCATACAGCCCATCTAACTCTACCTCTGTAGGTTTGCACACCAATCTCAATAATCTACCATAGCTCATCCGGAAACTCCTACGAACACTCTCATCAGCAAGAGAGATCAACCCCAGTAAAGGAACAATATCTGGCGTAGGCAATTTGTAGGCAACTGTTCTCCTTAAGCTAGTCATGATCACAACTCAGAAGTCTGGGCACTAGAACTAGGGAAATGCAAATGCACCTGCAGCACAGACACACGTTAGTGAAATGCAAATGATAATGGATATGCGGGGATGCAATGCAAGTAACATTCAACAGGGACCAAAGCTGCAGCTGAATAGCCTAAACCCCCTCAAGAAAGGTCTCAGATAGACCATCCAGGAGTCATCAAACCCTGGTCTCAGATAGACCTGAAATAAAACTCCAACACTGGTCTCTGACAGACCTCAAACCATAACTCCAACTGGTCTCTGATAGACCTCAAATCACATCTCTAATTGGTCTCTGACAGACCTCAGAACTCTCCCAATGGTCTCTGACAGACCTCAGAATAAATCTCCAAATGGTCTCTGACAGACCTCATAACTCTCCAAACGGTCTCTGACAGACCTCATAACTCTCCATAAATACCCAGGATCTCTGATCGAGAACAAACCGGTAGTCTGAAGGTCTGGTTACCTGCATAACCCCAAATCCCCTCACAGGTGGGTGGCCCTATAACTGGCACAAGGTACGGCATCCTATGCGGTCGTCGGCGTCACAGACTTTCAGGGTTGATGATACGATTCCCAGAAGGAGTGGCATCATCAAATCCTGAAGAGGCCTCACTCAGCCAACTTCCAAATGATCGGTCCCCAGAGTCGACAATCCAACTAACCAGCAACCCACGCCAACCAAAGGAAGGGGCAGGAGGCCAACCAGAGGAACCTCGTCTGAGTGTAGATTTCATGGGACACCAAAGCAAGCAAAGCAAGCGGGCGCCCACTAATTTCTACTCTAATTCTAGGTGCACTCAAGCCCAGGTCCGGCTTATCTCTCAATATCAGAACACCCGTCACACCCCAGATACAACAACAATAATCAATATATAAAACTGAAAATACGAGGTTAGACATATAAAATAACTCCATACAAAATCCTCGACGGGAAAACAAGCGTTAGGATTGACTCTCTTAAGGGACGTTGGATCCCAAATGCATAAGAACTATCGCAGTCCTTAGCAGCCAGGGGACGTTGGATCCCCAGCAGAGTCGCCAGCTGTCGCTACTGCGAAAATCGGCGCCGGCTGAACAGAAGAGTCGCCACCGTGCGTTATTTATCCCACGGGAGGGAAAGGAAACACTCAGAGAAAACCTCGCACAACACGGGAAAGGTATGGTCGTCGCAACCAAAACCTGGATTCGGGAGTCGGTTACGCAAGGGGAAGGTATTAGCACCCCTCACGTCCATCGTACTCGATGGGATCCACGCTTGTTTTCGGGTATGGATTGTTATTCTATCTAAACTATAGGTTTGGGGTTAAAAGGAAAGAAAATGAAAATAAAGTGACTCGGCAAAGTATCGCACTTTATGCCTACGTATTCCCGCTTGGAACGAGAAATCAGAGTCAACGTAGTTCGCCTACCTACGGGAAAGGAGGGGAAGGTTGCTCGCTAGGATATCGCATCCTATGCCTACGTACTTTCATACAGCATGAAAGATCAGAGCAAACGTAGTTCGGGCCACGTACGACACAAGCTTGTCTTGATTGATTTTATTCCTTCTGAAAAAGGTTTTCTTGATTAACAGTCCAAGAGGACAAAAATGACGCTTTGATGAGTTCACATTCTTTTACGAAAGAAGTGTCTTTTATTGTGTTTGAAATCTTTATGTGTTTTTCTGTTTGTTTTGAGGAAGAAGAGACAGAACTCTAACCTACGGTTGCGAAGGGAAACAAACTAACCTAATGTTATCATGCATGGGTTAAGACCTAGTGGCTATCATGCTCCTCTCTTGCACAGAGAGAAACAGAGGTCCTACGGGATAGGCAGAAACAGAAACAATATCAGATATATACAGTAAAACAGTAAAATGCATGGATGCAACAGCACAAGCGAGGCAAGGGAGTTCCACTCAACCTCGAACCTAGAAAACAATAGGCAAAAGTGAACAGGCTTCACTTTCAACCCAACAGGGTAAACAGCAAACAATACAGTCCAGAAAACCAATCAATACATCAGAAATGAAATACAACAGCAGAAGAAACAGCATCAGCAGCTCTGAATCAACATCTGGCTTCAAGTAATCTCCAATCATTCACAAGCTTCAACAAGCATCAATCTCCATCTTCATGGCCTTCAGACAAGGGCTTTGATCATCAGTCTTCCATCTGCAATGGCTTTTCTTCAAGCTCAAACCTCCAGGATAAGGGATCAGTCACAAGAGTGAATTGGGTGTTAAGCAATCAGTTGACTACCAAGGGTGGTGAACAGACTGCTTCTAACACCAGAGACATTTTCTCTCAAGAGTTCTATCTCACAGACACTGTCACCAAGCCTTCCAAAGGAAGGGGGTGAGTGTCTTAGAGAG
Organism: Lathyrus sativus; assembly: GCA_963859935.3. Classification (NCBI taxonomy): domain Eukaryota; kingdom Viridiplantae; phylum Streptophyta; class Magnoliopsida; order Fabales; family Fabaceae; genus Lathyrus; species Lathyrus sativus. Next base: position 203,305,459 of record OZ012741.1, read on the forward strand.
ACTCTGAATCACAGAGAAGAATGGATGCAGACAAGGCAATCCATGTTTGAGAAACAATCATTCTAATCTAGAGCTCTGCCTAGCTCCTAAACCCTAGTCTCCTTAGCAGCTGCTAGCAAGAATCTCCTCCTCAACTCTGACAATTGATCTTCAATCTTTGAATCTCCCATAGTCTTCATCTTCACAAATCTTCAGCTTCCCCAGGGCCCAGACAAACCCAATACCCAAACAGACAAGCAACAATCCCCAGAGGGCACACCACACCAGACAATTAGATATACAGACAGTAATAATAGCAGTAGGGGAATCTTAACTTTTCTAAGGGATCTAGTAGCTACCCATAGCCCATATAGTCCCATAACTAATCTATTTGAATCCTAAGTCTTAAGGGAAATGAAATCAAACTCCTAAGTTATCACTTAAAACCCTAGTTTTGTACATGATGCTCAAGCACTTATTAATCACCTAGAATTAACCTCTAAAAATAGAAACTAAAATATTTCTACAAGCTTAATATCTCATCTAAACAATATAAAAAGAATGACCAAAAAATATTAAAGCATGTGAGAGAACAAAAATCATAAAAATGATGCATGAAATGAAACTATTTAATATGACATTTATTTAGAAAATATGAAAAAAATATGAAATAAAACTAAAAATGAAATTTTATTTTTCTATAATATTCTAGACATTTTAATGAAAATATTGTAAAAAGAATGGATTAAAATGCATTTTTTATGAATTAGTTATGAATTTATGAAATTGGTGAAAATTAAAATGAAATTAAGAAAATAAAATGAATTAAATGAATGAGGGGGGGTCAGAATAGAAGTTCGCCCAGTTATATCCAGGATGGGCCTCATAATGGGGGGTGCTGGTAGCGAATTGCCAAGGCCCAGTAAACATTCAGAATTAGAAATAAATAAAACACGCTGGGGGGTGAAGGAAGTAACAGATTCACGTTAGAATTGCATTGGGCCTAATTGCTGGGGGTGGGATTAGCATCAAAGACTCAGGCCCGCCCGTTTCAATTAATGAAACGGCGCGTTTTGGCCAAGTCATTCTTTCCCTCCAAAACTCAGATCAAATAATAACCATTGGATCGTGCTCCAGGTCAAAGGTCTTACTCACAATAGACGATCCAGATTTCGTCTTCTTCCTCCATTCAACTGAACCTAGGGTTTCATCCCCATGAGACTCCATGCACGAGCTACTTTCCTCCTCTCTGTTCTCCATCTCCAAGCCACGAATCAACATGCCATAAACATGAAAGTTGCTCAGGATTTCTTCCTCTACAATCCTAGGGCATTAATTCACCTTGAAACTCATCACAACAACAAATCCGATCAAGCCAAGGTCTGGACACCATGGAATTCCACTGATATGCATCAACACGATTCTTCCCCAAACTTAACCTAAACTAAACTACAACTAATGGAGATTAACCTGCGCTATCCAACTAACATTATGATGCATTAATTCAAGAGATACAAGCACTAACAGTTTGTTGCACCTGCTACCAATGGTCTCTAAATCACTCCAAATTCATCTAAACTAATCTCCTAACCACCTAGATCAAATCTACACTAACAACAGCATGCCTAACTAACTGAATCGATCAATTTGAGTGAAAACATACCTGATGTGAAACCTTGCAAACAGCTATGGAGATTGATGATTTGAGGCTTTTGAGACTTGGATCTTGATCCACAACCTTAGTACTCAATTCTGTATGCAAAATTCTGGAGATTCCTTGCTTGAATTATGCTATTCACTTGAACTTGTGATTTTGATGTTGATGAAAAAAGCACTCGAAAATGGATGAGAATCACCAAAACCTTGCTTCAATTATGATCTATGATGATGATGGAGTAAAATTGAATTGATTTTGATGAAGATTGATGAAGAATTTGAGAGATTTGGAATGAAACTTTTATGAACAAGAATGAGAAATTTGTGGAATTCTTGGTGCAAATGAAGCCAACCCTTGCCAAATTCTCATTTCATGCTTATATAGACCCCAATGGTACATTCTAGATCCATCTTGCACATTCCCTTGTTTTCCAACTTTGGCTCATTTTGATTATGTTTCTTAAAAGACAAGCAACCATGGATAACTTCATTTTTTCCTTCTAAACTCAAAAAAGTGTTTGAACCATTGTTCTTAGAATTGTTTTTTCATTCAAAATCATATATTGGAAGTCTCCATTTGGACTTGTAAATCTCCCAAACCATTTTTCACTTTGAATTTATTCACTTTATAAGCCTTTTTAGTTCATATTTTGACCAATTATGCAACATCATGCTATGAGCTTCTCCAATAACTTGTGACCTTCTTTCTAGACTTAAAATCCCATTTGGAGCAAGTTTGATGTTGTAAGTTTTTCCATTTGAGGCCTCCTTGTATGAGTTTTGGGTATAGGTTAAAATGACCTGTAATTCACAAATGCCCAAAATACCCTTTTCTTGCCAAGACCATAAGTTGAGTTCTCCACATCATATGAAGGCATGCCATACCATTCTAGAAAGCTAAGACAATGAGGAACAATTCTTATGTTGACCAAGAATTCATTTGAAATCTCCTTGAGGGGCAAAACTAGCTTGGAAGTCAAGTCACTTTCACAGACAAAAATTCAGATACCTCAGATGACCTGTAACTTGCAAGGACCATAACTTGAGTTCCATAAATCTCCTTGAAGTCTTCCACCACTCAAATTAAAGGTCTTGAGATCCTCTACAAGTTTCATGTTGGCCAAGAAGCCATTTGAAGTTAGCATTTTGACTTATCTTGCTTGGAAATTTGACCTAAACTAGGGGATTTTACAGAGAAACCCTAATTTAGTAACTCCTCTTCTCCTTGATTTCTCTTGAATTCTCCTTGTCATATCTCCATATCCTTCTTCATATGTCAAATGATGAACCCCACACCTCTCCAATAGCCTTGAATGCCCTTTAAAGTCAGTCAATTGACCTAGGGTTGACCTAGGGTTGACCCAGATGAAACCCTAGTTGACTGCCTTCAACTGTAGCTCTTGTGCTTTCATCAATGACTTGTTTTCTTCTCCAAATGACTTTATAAGTCTCTCAAGATGTCTAGATGCTCTCCATGCTTTCATTTCACAGCTCGTAACCCTCTTGCTGACCCTCAGATACACTCAGCTAGGAGATGGACTCAAGGCTTGATCTGCTGAACTCTTTGCTTTCAAATTCTTTCCTGATGACTTGAATGAGATGGAATTAGGATAATAACCTCATGATAGGCCTCTAGAGATGAGAATAATGATTGGTCCCCTGTTGAATGACTTGCTATGCTTATGCTATGCAGATGGTTAGTCTATGTACCTGACTCTATATGCAAATGCTAATGATATTAAAACATGAACCAAGTGAATAAGGTTGGGCAAATTTTAGGGTGCAACAGTTACTATGTGATGAACAATGGCTGCATCGAGGAGCAAAACACATTCTTTGAATGGCCCACGGAGGCGATGATGAATCATCTGAAGCCTCTTTATATTACAGCACAAGTAGAGAAGGTCCCAGTTAACAAAATCTTGGTGGATTGCGGCGCTACGGTGAACCTAATGCCGCATTTTCTGTTGAACAAAATTAGAAAAAATGAGACAGACACCAAGCCATACAACATGGTGTTATCAAACTATGAAGGTAAAGTGGGTTCGACCATGGGGGTCATTCAAGTGAATGTCACGGTCGGAACCATTACCCGCCCAACTATCTTCATGGTGGTAGAGACCACTGCCAACTATAATCTATTGCTTGGAAGAGAATGGATCCATGGAGTGGGGGCAGTGCCATCTTCGATGCATCAAAGGATCGCCATCTGGAGACCAGATGGCATTGTCGAAAACATTGAAGCAGATCAAGGATATTTCAAAGCACCTATAAACCATATTGATAGAGGACAATTTGACAAACATTTGCCTAGTATAGGCCCATGCGAACCTGCAGATTTTGACTTTACACCTAATGATGAAGTGTATTGCTCACTTTATCTGCATCCTGTCGAAGGTTTCCGATGGGACAAGGAAGTGTCAGGTGAAAGGCTACCATACCTTGGCGAACTTCCCATAGACCCCACCGGATGGGGAAGTGAGTTTAATGATGATGACTGAAGCCATAGCGCTTCAAAGGATTTCGGCCTACGTGGCCGAAACTAAGCTACAAACGGCCTTGGAGGCCGCTAATAACAAAATGGCTGAGAGAGCCAACGAAGAATCTAAACAAATAGGCTCAGGTGGGCATTTCGACCCCAAGCCTCCCGACAAGATTCAATACGAAGGGCAAAGACTCGACGCCATCTATGACGATGAGCCTTTGGGTTTTGAAAAAGATACTTTGGCCAACAATGTTAAAATGCTGGCGCAAGATCCATTGGAGGAAGTCGACCTGGGAGATGGAGTGATCAAAAGGCCAACTTATATCAGCGCCAACCTCGACCCCCAACTCAGGGTCGAAACCATCCAGTTGCTATGAGAGTACAGGGATTGTTTTGCTTGGGACTACGACGAAATGCCAGGTCTAAAGAGAGATCTAGTCGAGCATAGGCTACCAATCAAGCCTGGAAAAAAACCAGTCAAACAGAACCCAAGGCGTTTCCCCCCCTGAGATCCTCTCAAAGATAAAGGAAGAAATCGAAAGACTCCTCCAATGCAAGTTCATCCGTACGACCAGGTATGTCGAATGGCGAGCAAACGTTGTACTAGTCATTAAGAAAAACGGATCTTTAAGAGTTTGCATAGACTTTAGGGATTTAAATTCAGCAACCCCTAAAGATGAGTATTCGATGCGAGTGGCAGAAATGCTAGTCGATTCAGCCGCTGGCCATGAGTACCTTAGCATGCTGGATGGATATTCTGGTTACAACCAGATTTTTATTTCTGAGGATGACGTTCCTAAAACGGCGTTCCGTTTCCCAGGTGTTGCACCCTAAAATTTGCTCAACCTATTTCACTTGGTTTATGTTTTAATTGCATTATCATTTGCATAGATACATCATGTACATAGTCCCATCATTTGCATATCATAGCACAATAAGTCATCTAACATAAGGGATCAAATTCCATTCTTATCTAAAGAAGCACATCAAGGGGCCTTATTCAAGCTGAAGAACATCCAAGTCATTAAGAAATGGGTTGAAGCTTTGAGGAGATTTGAATGTCAACAAGTGGATTCCTCCCCTAACTTGAGGTGTATTGAGGGTCATCAATGGGGTATGAAGCATGGAATTATGAATTTGAGGTCTGTATGGACCCCATGGGAGGCCTAGAGAGCCCTATTGAAGCTTAGACAAGTCATGGCATCAAGTTCAAGAACTATAGTTGAGGAGTACAAGTAGGGTTTCATCTGGGTAACCCTAGGTCAAGGAGAGCAAGGAAAGGGCACCAAGACCTAGCTCTAAGTCATGGAAGTCATGGGTTGAGATGTTAAAGCATGTGTATGGATGAGTCAAGATCAAGTTCAAGAGAATCAAGAGTGGTTGGAGGGGTTTGAGACAGGGTTCCTAGGGTAAAATCCCCTGTATAGCACTAGACTTCCAAGCCACACAAGTCCAAATTCATGTTTCAAATGGATTCTTTGTCAACATGAAACTTGTATAGCTTCTCAATAGCTTTAATTTGAGTACTAGAAGTCTTCAAGGAGATTTGTAGAACTCAAGTTATGGTTCTTGCAAGTTATGGGTCATCAGAGGACACTGAAATTTATCTGTGAAAGTCACTTGACTTCCAAGCAACTTTTGCCCATCAAGGAGTTTTCAAATGGATTCTTGGCCAACATAAGAATTTTAGGGCTTGATCTTAGCTTTAATTTGAGTACTAGAAGTCCCCAAGAAGATTTGTGGAACTCAAATTATGATCTTGGAAATCCAGGGGTATTTTGGGAAAGTTGAATTATAGGTCATTTTTCAACATAGGTCAAAATCTCTATCTTCCACTCCTCAAATGAAAAAATGTTCAACATGAGATGTGCTTAAAATGATGTTTTTAGGTTAGATAAGAAGTCATGGGTTATTGGAATGGCTTGTATCACAAAGTGATCCAAAATGGCCTAAAAAGAAGGTTTTTTCAAATGATTCAAAGGAGGGAAATTGGGATTTTTGAGATATGAGGCATACACATGGCATATGGGTAGTCATTTTGAATGGAAATTGGATTTTAATCACATTGGCAATTCCACAATTTTGAGATGAGCCATGGTTTTATGAGTTGCTTTGGAAATGGCTTTCTTACATCATATGTAACATATGCAAAACCATTCTTTAGAGCATAACCAAGGCCTTAACCCTTGCCAATCCATTCAATTTGTCATTAGAGGAGAATTTAGATCAGAATCAAGTGTTACAACAAGCTTAGAACTCAGCTGCCACATACAAGCATGAGATGGTAATTTAAAATGCGAGAGATATTGAATTTCTCCCATAGATCATTCCTGAAGTTTCTAGAGCATTCCTACAAGTTCTATATAAGATTTGTGATTGATTCAAGGCATTGGTTGGTGAAAATTGAGAGAGATTGGAGAGATAGAATTCTGAATTTGCTTCTTGCAAAACAGAATCGGTTACATCATTTTGATCCATTTCAATCCAAACTTTTACACTCAGAGTCTTTATCTTGAGTTGTTGAGTGATTCCATACAGAATTCAAGCCAAGATTGTTTCAGAATCGTGAGATAGCATTTGGAGTTCATAGCTTGCAATTGAAAATCGCATCTGGTGATTCAAGATGTTTCAACACGATTCATTGCATACAGAAGTTCAATCAAGTATCATTGATCATATCTGGAGGTTCTTGAAGCTTAATTTGAAGGATTCATCACTCTGTTCATTCAAATTTCACAGGTATGTAAATCTCATTGTGTAGCTTGATATAGAGAGAATTGTTAGGTTTTGAATGGTTAGATGCAATGTAGATCATGACTAGGTCGTTTCTGGTAGGAAAATTCAATGTTTAGAGACAATTTTAGGTGGAACCAATTTTCTATTGAGGATCATTTCTTGCAGTTCTTGATGAATTAAGCTTAGTGGAATGGTGGAAATTGCTCAGTGTAGCACGTGGATGATGTTGGACCTCTTAATTTTGAGATTGGTGAGGTTTGAATCTTGAGCATGTTCTGAAACTTTGATCGGGTTTTGAGATTGAGTGGTATTCAGTGAGAATGGAAGGTAGATTCTTGTTCAGGATGGAAAAACGAGTGGAATGTGATGTTTAGGTTTGATTATTGGTGAGGTTTTATGCATGTGCTACAGGAGAAGACGGTGGCGCCACCTCAGGCCACCGTCTCTGTATTTTCCCTCCCAAGTTTGAAATATGAAGAAGATGAACATTTCACCCTTAGATCGTGCTCTAACCTTGACTGGATTATGGAATGCACGGCCAAGATGTGTTGTTGAAATCTGAAGAAAATGAAAAGAAGTGAAACTCACCGTTTCACTTAAGTGAGTTGGATGGGCTCAACGTATAGTTTGCTAATCACACCTTATTCTAAGGCCCAATTGAAAATAACACATGAATTACTTGCTATTTGACACAGCATTTTTCCTATTTTCCAATTGATTTTCTGATTTGTTTTAAGTTTGGTTTGGACTTAGGGCATATTGATATGCGCACCCCCTGGTTGGCCCAGTCTGGAGAAACAACTGAATCCAATTGCTATTTGTCACGCAACGTTATTAATTTTCTTTAATTTCTTTTATTTTCATGTTTTGCATATAGTTAGAAAATAAATCATAAAAAATAGGAAAATAAACCTTTTTAGGCCAAGTTTTTTTCCCTGACTCCTTAGAGAGCCTTGAATTTTATAGGATTAAGAAATAACTGATTCATGCATTTTAGAATTTAATTGCATTTTTTATAGTTTAATTGCTTTTATTTTGAATTTGGTTGATGCATGATTTTGTTGATTTTATTGTGACTAAGTGGTGTATGATTTTGAGTTGATTCTTGTTGTATTAGTTAGGTTAGGGAAGCATGTACCCTTAGAAATTTTATCATATTTTTGTGAATAAAATTTAGGTTAGTTTGGGAGGTGAATAGGAGAGGTGTTAGAATTAGGGTTTCACAACATATAGTTGTAGTGTTGTGCATAGTTTGAGGTTTAAATGGTTGATTTAGGGTTTGGGATTCCTATGGGGTATTGGGTATAGGGTTAGGTTCCCTTAGAAGTTTACCTAGGATTTTTTGTTGAGCTTTAGCATTTTATTTGATTTTTGTAGCTTGTGTGATGACTGTGGGTTTCTCCTTTGGATATTGGATTTGGTTATGCTTGTGTGGGGCTATTTTGGAGTGTTTTTGGCTTGGGCTTTGCTTGGATGACTTGAAGATCAAATGAAGTTGCTTTGGGAGGGCTTGAAGAAGCTTGGAGTTGAAGACTTCTCTTTTGTTAGAGGGATTGTCAGAGGTTTAGGAGTTAGGATACATAGGAAGAGCATTAGAGTAGTCTTGTTTCTTCTTTCAAACATAGAGAGCTTCTTGTGCCTCTATTCTATCCCAGGACACAAGGTCCCCCAAAGAAGTTCTATCTCTCCTTAGGAGGGATGTGGAGCATGCTTGGTGGGTAGAACCTTGAGGATACCTTACACTTGCTATGTTAGGGTCTTAGTGATTTCCTTAGGTTGTCACTAAGCCTCTCAACATTTCAAATTCATAATTGATTCTCTTCTGGAGTGATTGCATTGAAGATGGAGACCTATCGAGGATAAAGTTCATTGAAGATTGATAAAGATAAAGCATGTACCTGTCAAAGAGAGTTATCTGTTGAAGCTAGGGTTTTGCTGTTGTTTGAAGCTGTCTATTTGTTGGGGTTCAGTGCTTGCTAGAGCTGGGAGTTTTTTGGAGACAGGAGCTTATCTAAAGCTTGGGGATCATTGAAGAGTGAAGATGGGGGTCTTGCTTGAAGTTGTTACTGTCAACCTTTTTTGCTGATAATCAACTGTAGCTTTCAAAGCTGTTGTTGTTTGGACTGCTTACTGTAGGAGCTGGTGTTACTGTCAGAGCTGGTGTTGGGTTTTATTTCTTTTTCTGTATTGTTTGTTGGCTTGTTCAGCTTGCCCCTCAGGTTTGAAGTGAAGCTGTTTCACTTTGCCTATTGTTTTCCCAGGTTCGAGGTTGAGTGGGACTCCCTTGCCTCGCTTGTACTGCTGCATCTCATGCATGTTTACTGTTTACTGTATATCTGTTTCTTTTGCTGTCTATCCCCTAGGATCTCTGATTTCCTCTGTGCAGGAGGGAATTATGACAGACATTAGGTTTTAACCCATGCATGACAACTTTAGGGTAGTTTTGATTCCCCTTTCAAACCCTAGGTTTTAGAACTTCTTTCTCTTCTATATCAAGACAATTCAAAACACAGTGATGAGGATAATCAATGTCGTACGCTACGAGCCTTAAGCTATTTGAGAGAGGGTTACTGGAGGGTCACTCTTCAGTAATCTGACTGCTTAGTGTGTTACCCTTAGGGTGACATACGACGTAGTCACCCTCAAATCATAGTCTCTAGTGCGTCAGAGATTGCAAAAAAAAAACACTTCTTGCGTAAAAGACTGAAAACAAACATCAAAGTGTCATTTTTGTCCGCTTGGACTCTTAATCAGAAGAAAACCTTTTCAGAAAGATAAAAAACAGTCAGACAAATCTGTGTCTTCCGTAGCCCGAACTACGTTTGCTCTGATCTTTCATGCTGTATGAAAGTACGTAGGCATAGAATGTCGTATCCTAGCGAGAAACCTTCCCCTCCTTCCCCATAGGTAGGCGAACTACGTTGACTCTGATTTCTCGTTCCAGACGGGAATACGTAGGCATAAAGTGCGATACTTTGCCGAGTCATTTTATTTTCTTTTAACCCTTGACCCTTAGTGTAGATAGAATAACAATTCGTACTGGAAAACAAGCGTGGATCCCGTTGAGTACGACAGAAGTGAGGGGTGCTAATACCTTCCCCTTGCGTAACCGACTCCCGAATCCAGGATTTGGTTGCGACGACCATTCCTTTCCCGTCTTTGCGTTAGGTTTACTTCGAGCGTTTCCTTTCCCTCCTTTGGGATAAATAATGCACGGTGGCGACTCTTCTGTCATAGCCGGCACCGATTTTCGCAGTAGCGACAACTGGCGACTCTGCTGGGGACACTTTGGTTCCCTACGCGAGTAAATCCTAGTGCTTGTTTTCCCGTCGTGGGTGTTGTATAGATTTACTTTTCTGTCTTTACTTTCCGCATTTTATTATCGACTTTATATTGTTATTCCTGTTGTGGGAATGGGGTGATCTGTTGAGAGAAAAGTCGGACCTGGGCTTGAGGTTACACCTAGACTTAGAAGTAGAGAGTAGTGGTTAGCCTGCTTGCTTAGCTCGCACCAGCTAGCCGCGAAATATGCGCTCGGACGAGATTCTCTTTGATGCTTCTTGCCTGGCCCTTAGGGCTCGACAAGTTGTATGACCCGAGGATTGTCGACTCTGGGGACCGATCAATTGGAAGTTGGTTGAGGAGGGCCTCTTCAGGAAAGGATGATGTCACACCTTCTGGGTATCGTATCATCGGTCTTGAATGTCTGTGACGCCAACGACCGCATAGGATGCCATACCTTGTGTCAGTTGATAGGACGCCTACCTGTGAGGGGGATTGGGGCATGCAGGAAGCTTGACCTCCAGATCACCCGGTTTTCTTGATTTTGGATCAATATGTGTGGTTACCGGGGTTTCTTCATCAGAGCTTTGGTATGGGTCTGTTGAGACCAGGTTGGAGCATTGTTTTGGGTCTGTCGAGACAAGGTTTGAGCAGTGTTGTGAGCCTATGAAGACAGATATTATGGATGGATCTCCTCAGCAATATGTCACTTGATCCCCGCTGCATTATTTTTGCATATTGCATTGTTGCATACTCATCTTGTATATCATTAACGTGTATTTATGTTGCAGGTGTGATCATTCCCCTCTGATTCTAGTGTATTTTCTGGCCAGACATGGAGTCCATGAAGAGGACAGTTGCTTACTGGTTGCATTCACCAGATATCAGTTCCTTGCTGGGATTAGTTGCTCTAGCAGATGAGAGAGTGAGAGCTGAGTTCAGAGTATCTTATGGGAGATTGCTTAGTTTGTTGTACAGACCTTCAGCATTTGAGACGACTGGGGTGTATACTTTGATGCAGTTTTATGAGCCGCAGCTGAGATGTTTCTTATTTCCCGACTATATTCTGGCACCCACTTTGGAGGAGTATTCTGCTATGTTGGGAGTTCCTGTGTTAGACCAAATGCCCTTTATACATGTTGATGTTGAGCCTGAGTTGGCTACACTTGTTGAGATTGTCAGTTTAGACGCTTCGGAGTTCCCTGGAGGTTTGGTCAAGCTGAACGGAGCCTATGGTTTTCACCTATCTGTCCTGGTTGAGAAGGCTACACAGTGCGCGAAGAGTGGATGTTGGGTTGCTTTCAGTGCCATTCTAGCTGTCTGCATCTACGGCATTGTCCTATTTCCTAACGTGCCAGATTTTGTCGACTCAGATGCCCTCTTGATTCTTGCCTCGAAGAATTCAGTTCCTACTCTCTTGGGCGATGTTTATCATTCTATTCACTATAAGAATGAGAAACATCGTGGCAAGAATGTTTCCTGCTGTCTTCCTCTCTTGTACAGGTGGTTCCAGGGACATCTTCCGAAGACAGGGCCTTTTGTTGATGCTGCTAATACTTTGGATTGGTCTACCCGGTTGATGGGGCTGTCTGCTGAGAACGTCATTTGGTTTGATCGGAGCATGCTTGGCACCGATATTATATATAGTTGCAGTGGCTTTCCGAATGTCCCCTTGATTGGACGGAAAGGCTGTATTAACTATAACCCTTCACTGCTAGTAAGACAGTTCGGTTATGCTTTGAGGGACGCTCCTATTGAGAAGGAGATACAGGAATCTCTGTATCTCACGGGCTTATTAGACACGGCTGTTTTGATCAGATTGAGACATGCATGGGCTAACGTTCATAGGAGAGGGAAAGCTTTGCTTGGCAAGAGCAATAGCAAAGCTTATGATCCTTATTTGGCTTGGATCCGCAAGAGAGCTAGTATTTCCTTGATGCCTTATCCTGCTGCGGAACCCATGTATCTTCCAATGATTGAGGTACCTGCTTCGGTAGAGAGTGAGAAGTATGCCAAATTGTTGGCCGAAAACGAAGAATTGAAGAAAGCCAATGATGAGTTAGAGAAAGAGATCTTCCAGTTGCATCATGAGAAGAATGAAGCTACCTTCACTGTGAGGGAACAAACTGAATTGATTAATAGGTTGGGTTCGGAGTTGACGGAAGAGACCAACAAGAAAGAAAAAGTGGGAATAGCCTTGAATGGTGTCAGCAAGGTGCTTACTTCCAAGAAGGAACTTTTAAGCAAAGCTTATTCCCTCCTCAGCAAGTGGGAAACGTTGTGGAATTCCATGCTTACCAAGCGGAAGGAGCGTGAAGATGAACTGAAGCTGCAGATTGCCACGCTAGAGGTGCAGGTTAGAGCCCAAGACGCAAAGATCACTGAAGAGACATCACTTAGGAGCGCTGTTGAGCTTAGAGTAAGTGACCTTGACGAGAAGCAGAGAGGTTTTGAAGGGAAGGCCGGCTCCAAGAGATGCAGACTCGACGAGGGTTCTGGCGAAGGAACCTGCCAGGACGATGCCATAAAGCTGAGATCCACTGCCGAGCGACATGCCTTACTGATACAGGAGCTGATCTCCAGACTGGGTCATTCAGAGACGCTGGGAATATTGGAAGATGTCAGAGCACGCCATTTGGCCTGATTTATCTTTGCCTTGCTCTTGTTATCTGTACTTGTATTTTGACCATCGCCAGACTTGTTGGCCGAGGTCTCTTCAGTTGTATTCAGTTGTACTCTTGCACTCAGCCTCTTGGCATTTGGTTATATATGAGGGTTTTCTGATTCTTTGCTTTCTTGATGGGGACTCCATTGTCGTGATGGCCTTCTCTCCGAAACTAGAATCGGGGGGAATGTAACCTGTAGCATATTTACACATTTGCATCTGCATTCATCTTGCATGACTGGTGTTCTTGAATTTGTATCTCATTTCCTGCATCTCCAGGTTGTCCAGGATTGACGAACAAAGAGTCCACCGCTACTCAACCCGAAACAACTGCAAGAGAATCATGGATCAAGTCCAAGTGGAGATGCAGGAAATCCGCGAGAAGCTGAATCTGTTCATGCAAGCAATCGAGAACATTGCTAAGGGCCAGGAGAGCCTCCAGACTTTGGTACAGCCGCTGCTGACGCGGACTAATAAGAATGGCAACAATGACCACAATTCTACGCACGTTGAAACTATTCTGGAGGATGGGCCCCCTACGCCTGTGGCTCCACCTGTGGTAACCCCACCTGTTGTGGTTGTGAACGATGGCGCTGGCGCTGGCAATGGCAACAGAGGGAATGGAAATGAGACTGTTGTTAACAATGTTGGATTTGGGGACGCCAACCAAGGCGGTGGTAACAACAATGGCGGTAATGGTTTTGGCAACAACGGTTTCGGTTACAATGATCAGGGATTTGATTACGTCAATCAGGACGGGAAATTCGGCTTCAACGTTCAGGGTTTCGGTTACGACGGGTTTGGTAACGCTAACCAGGGGTATGGTGGATTTGGTAATATGAATGGTGCTGGGGTGATTCCTGTCAACACTGGATTTTGATCTGTTAGGGTCAACCAGGGTTTCGGTAACGGGGGACGAGGTCCCATGATCAATCAGCAAGGGTTTGTTGCAACACTGGTTACGACGGATATGGAAATGAAAATGTGAATTGGGGTGAAGACCGCCAGGAGGACGCCTTTTCTGGAAGAGGTGTGGGATTTGAAGGACCTGTTGATCCTGTGCAGAGGATCAGAATGCTTGAAGAACATATGAAGGGGGTAGTGAGTCAGAACTCCACCGGTTTGGATATGACTACAATGGGCTTGGTACCAGGGCTGAGGGTGCCGTTGAAATTCAAGGCTCCCACTTTCGACAAATACAAGGGGGACACCTGCCCCAAAGTCCATGTCCGCTCTTATTACATAAGGATGTCCGCATATTCAGATGATGAAAGGATGCTCATGCATTTCTTTCAGGATAGCTTGTTAGGACCTTCACTTGAATGGTATATGGGGCTGGAACCCACGCAGATCAAAACCTGGAAGCAGTTGGCTGATGCTTTCATGACACATTACAAATATAACAGCGATCTGGCGCCAAACCGGGTCCAATTGCAGGGTTTGTCATAGAAGAACGGTGAAAGCTTTAAAGAGTATGCGCAAAGTTGGCGCGATATGGCAGCAAGGGTGCACCCTCCTTTAATCGAAAGGGAGATGAATGACATGTCCATTGGGATATTTACGGGGGTGTTCTACGAAAAATTGTTTAGTGTGTCTTTGAGCAGTTTCTCAGATTTGATTCTTATGGGGGAGATGATCGAAAACGGGATTAAAGTTGGAAGGTTCCAAGTAGGTGAGTCTACTTCAACAGGAGGTCCCAGAAAAGCATTTGGTGGTAGACGACAGGGTGATACTAGTGCCGTGTTTGGTGGCAGGGGCAGGGGCAGAGGAAGAAATCAGTATGTTCAGCCGCAACAGATAGCCAGTGTCACTATCCCGCTTCCTCAACAGAGGCAGCCACAACAACAACAACCACAACAACAACAAGGACAGAATCCTGGTCAGAGAAGGGTACAAAATGCGAGATCAAAAAGAGTGTTCGACGTACCTCCTTCCACGTATGCAGAACTCCTCAAGACCCTGCTAGGGTTGAACTTGGTTGAAAAGAGGACTTTGGCACCGCCTACAGGGGCAGTACTTCCTTACGGATATGATGCCAACAAGCATTGCGAATTCCATTCCGGGGCACCCGGGCATGATATAGGAGCTTGTCAGGCATTTAAACATAAGGTTCAGAATTTATTGGATAGCAAAGCTATTAACTTTGGACAGGTGGGTCCAAATATCGTACAACAGCCTATACCCAATCATGGGACAAACGCCATCTTGACAGAGGAGAATCTGAATCTAGTGATGGATGTCAATGAGCTGAAGACACCGTTGGGTGAGATTAAAAGCAGGTTGCTAAAAGGGGGTGTATTCCCGAGTTGTGATGAGTTTTGCTTGGATTGTTGGACCCGGTCAGCGGGTTGTAATGAGTTGAGGCAGGGCATTCAGGCTATGATGGATGAAGGTACTTTGTAATTCGATAGAACCGCGGCTGAAAAGCCTGTAGAGGCGTTGTGTGATGAGAAGAACGATGTTGCGACGATGACAATTCCAAGGAAAACAATAACGACAACGGCGCCTGCCAGGCGGCCGACGATCACGATTACCAAAGCAGGACCAGTCCCTTTTGAGAGTACCAAAGCAGTGTCGTGGACTTACGGATTGGAGGTATATTGCGATGGTGAGAAAATTGAAGTCAATGGACAACCAGCGGGGGTTGTAGATAATGTTGTCGGAACAGGGGGTATGACCAGAAGCGGAAGAATCTTCACGTCACCCGAGGTAGAGGCAGAAAGATTAGCCAAGGGTAAAGCCAAGGTAACTGAGGGCGGTCCTTCTCAGTCGAATGAAAAGGACACGTCACTTAAGGATGTGGAGGAGTTTATGAGGCTCATTCGTAAAAGCTATTACAAAATCGTTGAGCACCTCCAGCAAACGCCGTTAAAAATTTCCATCATATCATTGTTGTTATGTTTCGAGGCCCATCAGAATGCTTTGCTGAAGATTCTAGACACGTCGTTCATTCCTCAAGAAGTTTCTGTTAATCAGTTAGAAGGGGTGATGGCGCATGTCAATGCGGGGCACAGTTTGGGCTTCACAGACTTTGATTTGACTCCGAGAGGGCGAGAGCACAATATGGCATTGTATGTGTCAGTCGAATGCTGGGGCACGGTCATGTCCCATGTTTTAGTAGACACTGGATCTTCCTTGAATGTGTTACCGAAGAAAGCCATGATGAAGTTAGATATTAGGGGGATTATCTGCACGCCCAGTGATTTAGTGGTGAGAGCGTTCGATGGAACAAGGAGGTCGGTTTTCGGATCAATAACATTACCGTTGCAAGTGGGGCCTGAAATATTTGAAACTGAATTCTATATAATGGACATCCAGCCAGCGTATAGTTGTCTTCTTGGGCGCCCATGGATCCATGCTGCCGGGGCAGTCACATCCACGTTACACCAAAAGTTGAAGTATATGGTTGGGGTAGTGTCGTCACGGTTTGTAGAGAGGAAGATATTATGGTTAGCCATTTTTCTTCGTTCAAATATGTGGAGGTCGACGGCGAAATACACGAAATGCCCTGTCAAGCCTTCGAGGGGTTGCAAATTAAAGACAATACTCAGGGTTCCAGCAAAATATCAGATGTGGCAGTGTCATCCTACAAAGAGGCTCAAGCTCTAGTGCAGGCAGGCAAAACCAAGGGCTAGGGGCAGGTATTGGAGATTCCCGTGAAGAATGACAGGTTTGGGCTTGGATATCATCCTTCGTCATCAGCATCCTCTTCAGGAACGCCCAAGTTCAAAGGGCCGATAACCATTACGCCAAATGGGGTGAGCTTCGAGACTATCAATGTTATTTCCGATGCTGAAGACGGGGATAGCGACTGTGATATGGATGCGTGGATCAAGCCAAGCGTGCCAGGACAAAGTCTCTGCAATTGGTCTATCCGGGAAACTGTTCCTGTGACAACTAAACAGTAATGATTTGTTTTCTTAATTGTTGAATAATCCTGTGTCCTACCCGGGGCATAGCGATTTTGCTTAGGGCCATTTGGTTATGTACATTACATTGTTTAATCGTGAAATAAAGGCGTTTTTCATATACAAATATTGTGATCCCTGTTTTTCCTGTTTTTATCTTTTACAATAAAATGGCAACGTGGTTATTCGCTTTGTATGCGTTTTGAAGAATTTAACCATTTCCTTTGCAGGATTACTATTTCATATGACATCTATGAACAGCCTATGACTCACTTCGACTTTGGGCACCCGGTATTTCAGGCTGAGGAAGAGATTGTCGAAGATGGCGACGTGCCAGAAGAGTTGACCTGGTTATTGAAACAAGAAGAAAGAATCATTTTGCCTCATGAGGAAGTCATTGAGATTATCAATTTGGGGTCAGAAGAGGTTGTGAGAAACATCCGTATAGGGGCGGCGCTGCAGAGCGAGATCAAGCAAAGGTTGGTTGAGATGCTCAAAGAGTACAGTGATATATTTGCTTGGTCATACGAGGATATGTCTGGGTTGGATACGGATATGGTTGTTCACCGTCTGCCGCTACGAGAGGAATGTCCGCCTATTAAGCAGAAACTCCAAAGAACTAGACCAGACATGGCTGTGAAGATCAAGGAGGAAGTTCAAAAACAGTGGGATGATGGTTTCCTAGCTGTTACCAAATATCCCTCATGGGTCGCTAATATTGTGCCAGTGCCGAAGAAAGACGGTAAAGTGCGAATGTGTGTAGACTACCGTGATTTAAATAGGGCGAGCCCGAAAGATGACTTTCCACTTCCTCACATCGATGTGCTGGTTGATAACACTGCTCAGTTCTCCATATTCTCCTTCATGGATGGCTTCTCGGGTTACAATCAGATCAAAATGGCGCCAAAAGACATGGAGAAGACTACCTTTATTACTCCCTGGGGAGCATTTTGTTACAAAGTGATGCCCTTCGGATTGAAGAACGCTGAGGCAACATACCAACGTGCTATGACGACTCTCTTTCATGATATGATGCATAAAGAGATCGAGGTTTATGTTGATGATATGATTGCCAAATCCCAGACGGAGGAGGAGCATTTGGTTAATCTGCTGAAACTGTTCAAGAGACTTAGGAAGTTCAGGTTGAGACTAAACCCTAACAAGTGCACCTTCGGGGTGAGATCGGGTAAACTACTGGGGTTTATCGTGAGCGAAAAAGGAATAGAGGTTGATCCTACGAAAATAAAAGCAATACAAGAAATGCCGACGCCTAAAACAGAAAAAGAAGTGCGTGGGTTTTTAGGGAGGTTGAACTATATCGCCCGGTTCATATCTCACCTAACTGCGACATGCGAGCTGTTATTCAAGTTGTTGAAAAAGGATCAGGTGTTGACCTGGAATGAAAATTGTCAAAAGGCGTTCAACAAGATAAAAGAATACTTCCAGGAACCTCCTGTTTTGATACCCCCAATGGCCGGGAGACCCTTGATTATGTATTTGACGGTTCTTGAGGAAAGTATGGGGTGTGTTCTCGGTCAACACGACGAGACCGGACGTAAAGAGCATACGATCTACTATTTGAGTAAGAAGTTTACCGACTGTGAGTCCAGATACTCGATGCTCGAGAAGACGTGTTGCGCGCTAGCCTGGGCCGCCAAACGTTTGAGGCAATACATGCTAAATCATACAACCCTGCTAATTTCAAGGATGGATCCAATCAAATACGTGTTTGAGAAGCAAGCACTCTCCGGAAGAATTGCCCGATGGCAGATGGTGTTAACCGAATACGATATCCAATATGTCTCTCAAAAGGCTATTAAAGGTAGCGTCCTGTCAGAGTACCTTGCGGAGCAGCCTGTTGAGGACTACCAATCGATGAGGTTTGATTTTCCTGAAGAGGATATCATGTACCTGAAGATGAAGGATTGTGAAGAACCGTTGCCGGACGAAGGACCAGAGTTGGGTTCCAAGTGGCAGTTAATATTTGACGGAGCTGTAAATTCCTACGGTAGCGGAATAGGGGCAATTATCACCACTCCTCAGGGGTCGCACATCCCCTTTACTGCCCGATTGACTTTTCCGTTACCAATAATGAGGATGAATATGAGGCTTGCATCATGGGTCTGGAAGAAGCTATTGATTTGCGAATCAAACATCTGGATGTATACGGAGACTCAGCTCTAGTGGTGAATCAGATTAAAGGAGAATGAGAGACACGTCAGCCCAATTTGATACCATACATGAATTATGCAAGGAGATTGTTGCCTTTCTTTGACAAGGTGGAATTGCATCACGTACCACGAGCAGAAAATCAAATGGCTGACGCCCTGGCGACATTGTCTTCAATGTATAAAGTTAACTTCTGGAACGAGGCTCCCCGGATTGTTATCTCTCGGCTCGATAGGCCTGCATTCATATTTGCCATTGATGAGGCTCCCGATGGCCAACCCTGGTACTTTGACATCCAGAATTTCCTGAAGAACATGGAGTATCCGGCTGGGGCATCCAGTCGAGATCAGAAGACTCTCAGGAGATTGACTGGCAATTTCTATTTGAATCCTGACGGTGTCCTATACAAAAGAAACCACGACTTGGTGTTGCTATGCTGTGTAGCTGAGAAAGAGGCGAGGTTTCTCATGGAAGAGATACATGAGGGTACGTTTGGTACACATGCTGGTGGGCATGCTATAACGAGAAAACTGCTGCGGGCAGGTTATTACTGGCTAACTATGGAAACAGACTGTTTCAAGTTTGCAAAGAGGTGTCATAAATGCCAAATTTATACGGACAAGGTCCATGTACCCCCAAACAGATCACAGGGGCAAGTGGACCCCTAATTACGAAGGTCCCTACGTTGTCAGAAAAGTCTTCTCTGGAGGAGCCTTGCTACTATCTACCGTGGATGGTGAAGACTTTACGTCGCTTGTGAATTCGAACGCAGTTAAAAAATACTTTGCTTGAAAGTGACCCGCTGGAAAGTAAAAAGAGAGTCCAGGCAAAAATGGGGCATCCTGGCGAACCGTAAAAAATGAATAAAAGGTTCGGGCAAAAGTTAGGGATAAAATTGAAAAGATGTACACCCGCGAAGTCGAAAACCTGCAAAGGGCGACTTCGGCAAAAAAGGGTATCCCGGTGAATTGAAAACCCGCAAAGGGCGATTCACGCAAAAGTTAGGGATTGAAAAAGCAAATGACTGCGGTCCGGATCTGATACTACATTGCTTAGTGGTTTGGGAGTACCTGAGGGTTCGTTTATCTAACACAATCTCTTCCGAAAATTGAATACCAGGAAAGCGCCAGAGTCAGACGAGTCATAGGAGGATCAACTCATGATGTTTGTCTGCACTGCGTTGCCGACATGTATACAAATATTGGTTTGTATTTTTATGCTTTTTGTGCATATATGTATGTGTGTGTGCGTGACTTCCTCTTTTCAGGAGTTGCATCCGATGTACAAAGCTTCGCCTATTTGCAGGCTCAATCAATGAAACATGTCATTTAGTATTTGATGTTTGTGCTTTACTGTTTTGTATGTGGAAAACGTCGATGTTACGATGAACCCGCATGTGCATAACTTTGCTGGCCCTTGCCAATAATTGCTAAAACTTCGAATTGACTGAAGTAATGTCGCGGATGCTAACCCGAATAGATTTGGTTGTATAGATTTTCTTTGTCTCGTTTGTGTTTTGCAGGGTTCTCGCCCTTGAAGCGGACAATCAGAAAATGATGGCCCCAGCCAGAGGCCCTAGAAGAAGGACTTGACCTTATTTCCCAGCAGGTCGTACCTCATCCCCAGAGGTTGAAACGATGTTATCCCTTACCGAAGGAAGGATTATTTTTCCCAGAAGAGTATCCTCATGGAAGTTGTCCACAAGATATCCCCAGCAAGACAAGATCAGTGTCCCATGCAAAGTTTATACTCCCCAGAGAGTCTAGTATGTGCACGTTCAATCCCCCATATGGGAGGATTTCCGCGGCGCATAACTCAGTCATAGTAGGTTCAGAAGGATTATCCCCAACGAGGATGGTTTTCGTCCTCCCCACAGGTTGTCATGCATTCATCAGGATGATTATCCTCAGCGGAGTGGTAGTTCCGAGTTTGTAAACTGTACCCAGACAGTTGTATCCCAGAAGGGTTGCTTCTCCCCCAGCTGAGTTAATCTTCCCAACAGGTGTTTTTCTTTCCTCCCAGTGGAAATCGATGTGTAATCTCTCCCTGACAGAGTTGGTTGTATTTTCGGCATTTATTTTGCCAGAATACTTTGCGATACCTGTTCATCCCCAACAGGGTGGTATTGGTCCTCAACAACCGTGTTGAAGCAAGCTTGTCAGAGCCTTCCCCAGCAGCCCGAACCTGCATTTGCATTTGCATACATTATAATGTTTGCATCTACCCACAAACGCGTAGCATTTCCATGCTGTATGGAGCATTACGCCATTGCCAAACATACACATTTTGTAACATAAATCAGGTTGGTTAACCTTTTGCTTTCAGGTGTGTTTCTCAGCAGGAGTATGAAGTTACAGTCCAGATCTATTACCAGATGATCGAATTCTCGCCATGAGACATGTGATGATGCAGTTCTTGTTATCATCCCCCACATAGTTACTGGTTGAAGTTTCTCTTATCCAACCAGCGGAGTGTTTTTCTTCAGGTTTGCTGTCGCGACAGCATTTCAGGGCTTCATAAATCAAAATTTCAGAAGTGGTCACTTGCTATCGAAACGGGTGTCGGGCAGTTATCTTTAGAATATCCCCAGTGGAGTTAGCTACTACCAAGAATAGGCAATGAAGCTATATCCAAGATGTATTTTCCCGTATGAAACAGGCGGATGAACTTTCCTGTAAGAATCAGGAAGATGTGTTTTCCCGTATGAAACAAGCGGATGAACTTTCCTGTATGAATCAGGCAGATGTATATTCCCGTATGAAACAGGCGGATGAACTTTCCTGTAAGAATCAGGCAGATGTATTTTCCCGTATGAAGCAGGCGGATGAACTTTCCTGTATGAATCAGGTAGATGTATTTTCCCGTATGAAACAGGCGGATGAACTTTCCTGTAAGAATCAGGCAGATGTGTTTTCCCGTATGAAACAGGCAGATGAACTTTCCTGTATGAATCAGGCAGATGTATTTTCCCGTATAAAATAGGCGGATGAACTTTCTTGTATGAATCAGGCAGATGACTTTTCCCGTATGAAGCAGGCGGATGAACTTTCCTGTATGAATCAGGCAGATGTACTTTCCCGTATGAAACAGGCGGATGAACTTTCCTGTATGAATCAGGCAGATGTATTTTCCCGTACGAAACAGGAGGATGAACTTTCCTGTAAGAATCAGGCAGATGTATTTTCCCGTATGAAGCAGGCGGATGAACTTTCCTGTAAGAATCAGGCAGATGGATTTTCCCGTATGAAACAGGCGGATGAACTTTCCTGTAAGAAACAGGAAAATGACTATTCTCGTATGAAACAGGCGGATGAACTTTCCTGTATGAATCAGGCAGATGGGTTTTCCCGTATGAAGCAGGCGGATAAACTTTCCTGTATGAACCAGGCAGATGTGTTTTCCCGTATGAAGCAGGCGGATGAATTTTCCTGTATGAATCAGGCAGATGAGTTTTCCCGTATGAAGCAGGCGGATTAACTTTCCTGTAAGAATCAGGCAGATGTGTTTTCCCGTATGGAACAGGCGGATGAACTTTCCAGTATCCAGATCGATGATTCTCCTGTGGTAGACAGAATATGTGAGTTGTGTTCCGATATTTGACAAAAGTATTTTCCCCAAGGAAGTCGCCGTGATTTCCTCGTGTTACTATCCCCAGTAGAGTCCTCCTCAAAGTCATTTGTGGGTTGGGACCAACGGAGTTGGCTACTGCAGAGGTAGGCAGAAAAAAAAAATTCAGATGCTTTTCCTGTATGAAGCAGGCAGATGGATTTTCCTGTGATCAGGCAGATGACTTTTCCCGTATGGAGCAGGCGGATGGAGGGTCCTGTAATCAGGCAGATGACTTTTCCCGTATTAAGCAGGCGGATGGAGTTTCCTGTAATTAGGCAGATGAGTTCCCTGTGATTAAACAGAAATTTTCCCCAGCGAAGTCGTCAGGATTTTTCTGTGGTGACGGAATGTAGAGTCCTAATGTGGACAAGGTTCTATCCCCGCGATGATGGAATCTTTGTCAGGTTGATGAAAACGATCCCCAGCATGGTCGATAATTTGTTTTCTCCGTATTAATAGACGGCAGAATTTTAACGTGGACAAAAGGCGAGAGGTTTCGACAAGAGAGAGTTCAAAGCCTGGGGTGTTACACAGGCGGTTGACGTTGAAATCAGATTTTTGATATCAGATAATTGATCAGTTTGTTGCCGTAACAATCGGATTCAGTTAGCGGATGTTGTTATCCAAGCAGTTTGTGCAGTTTGTTTCTGCGGTTGGCAAATTTCCGGGTTCTTGGTATTCAACCGTCTCGTACCTCGATTGTTTGAAGGCCGTTCACTCTTCACCCAGTCGGGTCCCAGCCGTTTGAATAGGGGCAGCTGTTGCACCCTAAAATTTGCTCAACCTATTTCACCTGGTTTATGTTTTAATTGCATTATCATTTGCATAGATACATCATGTACATAGTCCCATAATTTGCATATCATAACACAACAAGTCATCTAACATAAGGGATCAAATGCCATTCTTATCTAAAGAAGCACATCAAGGGGCCTTATTCAAGCTGAAGAACATCCAAGTCATTAAGAAATGGGTTGAAGCTTTGAGGAGATTTGAATGTCAACAAGTGGATTCCTCCCCTAACTTGAGGTGTATTGAGGGTCATCAATGGGGTATGAAGCATGGAATTATGAATTTGAGGTGTGTATGGATCCCATGGGAGGCCTAGAGAGCCCTATTGAAGCTTAGACAAGTCATGGCATCAAGTTCAAGAACTATAGTTGAGGAGTACAAGTAGGGTTTCATCTGGGTAACCCTAGGTCAAGGAGAGCAAGGAAAGGGCACCAAGACCTAGCTCTAAGTCATGGAAGTCATGGGTTGAGATGTTAAAGCATGTGTATGGATGATTCAAGATCAAGTTCAAGAGAATCAAGAGTGGTTGGAGGGGTTTGAGACAGGGTTCCTAGGGTAAAATCCTCTGTATAACACTAGACTTCCAAGCCACACAAGTCCAAGTTAAAGTTTCAAATGGATTCTTGGTCAACATGAAACTTGTATAGCTTCTCAATAGCTTTAATTTGAGTACTAGAAGTCTTCAAGTAGATTTGTAGAACTCAAGTTATGGTTCTTGCAAGTTATGGGTCATCAGAGGACACTGAAATTTATCTGTGAAAGTCACTTGACTTCCAAGCAACTTTTGCCCATCAAGGAGTTTTCAAATGGATTCTTGGCCAACATAAGAATTTTAGGGCTTGATCTTAGCTTTAATTTTAGTACTAGAAGTCCCCAAGAAGATTTGTGGAACTCAAATTATGATCTTGGAAATCCAGGGGTATTTTGGGAAAGTTGAATTATAGGTTATTTTTCAACATAGGTCAAAATCTCTATCTTCCACTCCTCAAATGAAAAAATGTTCAACATGAGATGTGCTTAAAATGATGTTTTTAGGTTAGTTAAGAAGTCATGGGTGATTGGAATGGCTTGTATCACAAAGTGATCCAAAATGGCCTAAAAAGAAGGTTTTTTCAAATGATTCAAAGGAGGGAAATTGGGATTTTTGAGATATGAGGCATACACATGGCATATGGGTAGTCATTTTGAATGGAAATTGGATTTTAATCACATTTTCAATTCCACAATTTTGAGATGAGCCATGGTTTTATGAGTTTCTTTGGAAATGGCTTTCTTACATCATAAGTAACATATGCAAAACCATTCTTTAGAGCATAACCAAGACCTTAACCCTTGCAAATCCATTCAATTTGTCATTAGAGGAGAATTTGGATCATAATCAAGTGTTACAACAAGCTTAGAACTCAGCTGCCACATACAAGCATGAGATGGTAATTTCAAATGCAAGAGATATTGAATTTCTCCCATAGATCATTCCTGAAGTTTCTAGAGCATTCCTACAAGTTCTATATAATATTTGTGATTGATTCAAGGCATTGGTTGGTGAGAATTGAGAGAGATTGGAGAGATAGGATTCTGAATTTGCTCCTTGCAAAACAGAATCGGTTACATCATTTTGATCCATTTCAATCCAAACTTTTACACTCAGAGTCTTTATCTTGAGTTGTTGAGTGATTCCATACAGAATTCAAGCCAAGATTGTTGCAGAATCGTGAGATAGAATTTGGAGTTCATAGCTTGCAATTGAAAATCGCATCTGGTGATTCAAGAGGTTTCAACACGATTCATTGGATACAGAAGTTCAATCAAGTATCACTGATCATATCTGGAGGTTCTTGAAGCTTAATTTGAAGGATTCATCACTCTATTCATTCAAATTTCACAGGTATGTAAATCTCATCGTGTAGCTTGATATAAAGAGAATTGTTAGGTTTTGAATGGTTAGATGCAATGTAGATCATGACTAGGTCGTTTCTGGTAGGAAAATTCAATGTTTAGAGACAATTTTAGGTGGAACCAATTTTCTGTTGAGGATCATTTCTTGCAGTTCTTGATGAGTTAAGCTTAGTGGAATGGTGGAAATTGCTCAGTGTAGCACGTGGATGATGTTGGACCTCTTAATTTTGAGATTGGTGAGGTTTGAATCTTGAGCATGTTCTGAAACTTTGATCGAGTTTTGAGATTGAGTGATATTCAGTGAGAATGGAAGGTAGATTCTTGTTCAGGATGGAAAAATGAGTGGAATGTGATGTTTAGGTTTGATTATTGGTGAGGTTTTATGCGTGTGCTACCGGAGAAGACGGTGGCGTCACCTCAGGCCACCGTCTCTGTATTTTCCCTCCCAAGTTTGAAATATGGAGAAGATGAACATTTCACCCTTAGATCGTGCTCTAACCTTGACTGGATTATGGAATGCGCGGCCAAGATGTGTTGTTGAAATCTGAAGAAAATGAAAAGAAGTGAAACTCACCGTTTCACTTAAGTGAGTTGGATGGGCTCAACGCATAGTTTGCTAATCACACCCTATTCCAAGGCCCAATTGAAAATAACACATGAATTACTTGCTATTTGACACAACGTTTTTCCTATTTTCCAATTGATTTTCTGATTTGTTTTAAGTTTGGTTTGGACTTAGGGCATATTGATATGCGCACCCCCCTGGTTGGCCCAGTCTGGAGAAATAACTGAATCCAATTGCTATTTGTCACGCAATGTTATTAATTTTCTTTAATTTCTTTTATTTTCATGTTTTGCATATAGTTAGAAAATAAATCATAAAAAATAGGAAAATAAACCTTTTTAGGCCAAGTTTTTTCCCCCTGACTCCTTAGAGAGTCTAGAATTTTATAGGATTAAGAAATAATGGATTAATGCATTTTAGAATTTAATTGCATTTTTTATAGTTTAATTGCTTTTATTTTGAATTTGGTTGATGCATATTTTGTTGATTTTATTGTGACTAAGTGGTGTATGATTTTGAGTTGATTCTTGTTGGATTAGTTAGGTTAGGGAAGCATGTATCCTTAGAAATTTTATCATATTTTTGTGAATAAAATTTAGGTTAGTTTGAGAGGTGAATAGGAGAGGTGTTAGAATTAGGGTTTCACAACATATAGTTGTAGTGTTGTGCATAGTTTGAGGTTTAAATGGTTGATTTAGGGTTTGGGATTCCTATGGGGTATTGGGTATAGGGTTAGGTTCCCTTAGAAGTTTACCTAGGATTTTTTGTTGAGCTTTAGCATTTTATTTGATTTTTGTAGCTTGTGTGATGACTGTGGGTTTCTCCTTTGGATATTGGATTTGGTTATGCTTGTGTGGGGCTATTTTGGAGTGTTTTTGGCTTGGGCTTTGCTTGGATGACTTGAAGATCAAATGAAGTTGCTTTGGGAGGGCTTGAAGAAGCTTGGAGTTGAAGACTTCTCTTTTGTTAGAGGGATTGTCAGAGGTTTAGGAGTTAGGATACATAGGAAGAGCATTAGAGTAGTCTTGTTTCTTCTTTCAAACATAGAGAGCTTCTTGTGCCTCTATTATATCCCAGGACACAAGGTCCCCCAAAGAATTTCTATCTCTCCTTAGGAGGGATGTAGAGCATGCTTGGTGGGTAGAACCTTGAGGATACCTTACACTTGCTATGTTAGGGTCTTAGTGATTTCCTTAGGTTGTCACTAAGCCTCTCAACATTTCAAATTCATAATTGATTCTCTTCTGGAGTGATTGCATTGAAGATGGAGACCTATCGAGGATAAAGTTCATTGAAGATTGATAAAGATAAAGCCTGTACATGTCAAAGAGAGTTATCTGTTGAAGTTAGGGTTTTGCTGCTGTTTGAAGCTGTCTATTTGTTGGGGTTCAGTGCTTGCTAGAGCTGGGAGTTTTTTGGAGACAGGAGCTTATCTAAAGCTTGGGGATCATTGAAGAGTGAAGATGGGGGTCTTGCTTGAAGTTGTTACTGTCAACCTTTTTTGTTGATAATCAACTGTAGCTGTCAAAGCTGTTGCTGTTTGGACTGCTTACTATAGGAGCTGGTGTTGCTGCCAGAGCTAGTGTTGGGTTTTATTTCTTTTTCTGTATTGTTTGTTGGCTTGTTCAGCTTGCCCCTCAGGTTTGAAGTGAAGCTGTTTCACTTTGCCTATTGTTTTCCCAGGTTCGTGGTTGAGTGGGACTCCCTTGCCTTGCTTGTACCGCTGCATCTCATGCATGTTTACTGTTTACTGTATATCTGTTTCTTTTGCTGTCTATCCCCTAGGATCTTTGATTTCCTCTGTGCAGGAGGGAATTATGACAGACATTAAGTTTTAACCCATGCACGACAACTTTAGGGTAGTTTTGATTCCCCTTTCAAACCCTAGGTTTTAGAACTTCTTTCTCTTCTATCTCAAGACAATTCAAAACACATTGATGAGGATAATCGATGTCGTACACTACGAGCCTTAAGCTATTTGAGAGAGGGTTGTTGGAGGGTCACTCTTCAGTAATCTGACTGCTTAGTGTGTTACCCTTAGGGTGACATACGACATAGTCGCCCTCAAATCATAGTCTCTAGTGCGTCAGAGATTGCAAAAAAAAAACACTTCTTGCATAAAAGACTGAAAACAAACATCAAAGTGTCATTTTTGTCCGCTTGGACTCTTAATCAGAAGAAAACCTTTTCAGAAAGATAAAAAACAGTCAGACAAATCTGTGTCTTCCGTAGCCCGAACTACGTTTGCTCTGATCTTTCATGTTGTATGAAAGTACGTAGGCATAGGATGTCGTATCCTAGCGAGCAACCTTCCCCTCCTTCCCCGTAGGTAGGCGAACTACGTTGACTCTGATTTCTCGTTCTAGACGGGAATACGTAGGCATAAAATGCGATACTTTGCCGAGTCATTTTATTTTCTTTTAACCCTTGAGCCTTAGTGTAGATAGAATAACAATCCGTACTAGAAAACAAGCGTGGATCCCGTCGAGTACGACGAACGTGAGGGGTGCTAATACCTTCCCCTTGCGTAACCGATCCCGAATCCAGGATTTGGTTGCGACGACCATTCCTTTCCCGTCTTTACGTTAGGTTTACCTCGAGCGTTTCCTTTCCCTCCTTTGGGATAAATAACGCACGGTGGCGACTCTTCTGTCATAGCCGGCGCCGATTTTCGCAGTAGCGACACCAGGGGCCTTAGGGACTTACGAATGGGTAGTGATGCCTTTTGGCCTAAAAAATGTTGGGGCAACGTACCAGCGGGCGATGAATTCGATTTTTCATGATTACATTGAGTCCTTTATGCAAATATACATTAATGACATTGTGATAAAATCTGTGTCAGGAAAAGCTCATGTAGAATATCTGCGCAAGTCCTTCATAAGAATGAGGAAGTTTGGCCTCAACATGAATCCCCTCAGGTGTGCATTTTACGTACAAGCAGGAGATTTTCTGGGTTTCGTGGTCCACAAGAAGGGGATCGAAATCAACCAAAACAAAACAAAGGCCATCATGGACGCGAAAGCGCCATCCAACAAAAAGGAACTTCAATTCTTGCTGGGCAAAATAAATTTCCTAAGAAGGTTCATATCGAACCTCAGTGGAAAAATGCAGGCCTTCTCACCATTGCTTCGAGCCACCAAGGAGAATTTCGAATGGACAAAAGATCAGCAAGAAGCTTTCGACAAGATGAAAGACTACTTGACTCATCCTCTAGTCCTTTCACCTCCATGTCGAAATAAAAGCATGAGACTGTACATAGCAGCGTCAGACAAAACTCTAGGGAGCATGATTGCTCAAGAGGACGGAAGTGGCGTCGAAAGAGCCATTTACTACCTTAGCAGAGTTTTAAATGATGCAGAAACAAGGTATAGCAAGATAGAGAAATTATGCTTATGTTTGTATTTCTCATGTATGAAGTTAAAGCAATATATAAAACCAGTTGATGTTTATGTCTCGTCACATTTTAATATTATTAAACATATGTTGTCAAAACCTATTTTGCATAGTCGAATTGGTAAATGGGCATTAGCATTAACTGAGTACTCACTAACATATAGACCGTTAAAAGCAGTCAAATGTCAAATAGTGGCAAATTTCATTGTCGACCACTCCATAAACGAAAGTACCCTGAACATTGTTGAACTAGATCCTTGGAAGCTATACTTTGACGGGTCTAGTCACAAGAACGGGACATGCATAGGTCTGCTGATCATTTCGCCTGACAAAATTCAAGTATAGAGTCGAGGGCTTATGTTCCAACAACGAAGCTGAATATGAAGCTTTAATTTCCGAGCTTGAAATTTTGTTAGAATTGGGGGCAACCCAAGTCGAAATAATGGGAGATTCAGAGTTGGTTGTAAAACAGCTAACAAAGGAGTACAAATGAGTTAAAGAAAATCTCATTATGTATTTCGTGATAGCCAATAGGCTACACAAAAAATTCGAAGTCTGCACTATTCGACATATACCACGACTACACAATCAGATAGCTAACGATCTGGCGCAAGTTGCTTCAGGATATAGGGTCTCGAAGGAAAACTTGCAGGAAGCAATTGAGGCCAAAGGTAAGGCTGTGTCCGTAGGTTTGAGACCGTCAGACTTGGAAGTTACGAAATTAGGCTACGCTGACGAGGAAACCTTTGAGATTTTTACAGTCGAAGGCCTGACAGACAAAGATTGGAGGAAACCTTTGGTTGAATACCTTCAAACCCTTTAGCAACCACAGAACGGAAAATAAAATGTCAAGCGCTAAGTTATTTCCTTTTGGGGAATGAGTTATTTAAGAAAACCTCTGAGGGAGTTTTACTTAAATGCCTCAGTGAATCCGAAGCATACTTGGCGTTGTCTTCAGTTCATAGTGGGACATGTGGAGCACACCAAGTAGGCCATAAGATGAAATGGTTGATATTTCACCAGGGGATGTACCGGTCCACGATGCTGAAAGATTGCATTTAGTTCGCCAAAGGTTGTCAAGAATGCCAAGTTCACGTTGGTGTCGCTACTGCGAAAATCGGCGCCGGCTAAACAGAAGAGTCGCCACCGTGCGTTATTTATCCCAAAGGAGGGAAAGGAAACACTCGAAGTAAACCTAACGCAAAGACGGGAAAAGGTATGGTCATCGCAACCAAAACCTGGATTCGGGAGTCAGTTACGCAAGGGGAAGGTATTAGCACCCCTCACGTCCATCGTACTCGATGGGATCCATGCTTGCTTGTTTGTACGGATTACACTTCTATCTAAACTAAAGGATGAGGTCTGAAAAGAAAAGAAAACATGACTCGGCAAAGCATCGCACTTTATGCCTACGTATTCCCGTCTGGAACGAGAAATCAGAGTCAACGTAGTTCG
Source organism: Lathyrus sativus (assembly GCA_963859935.3). NCBI lineage: Eukaryota > Viridiplantae > Streptophyta > Magnoliopsida > Fabales > Fabaceae > Lathyrus > Lathyrus sativus. Next base: position 203,336,049 of record OZ012741.1, read on the forward strand.
CCTAACTACGGGTGAAGGTGGGGAAGGTTGCTCGCTAGGATATCGCATCCTATGCCTACGTACTTCCACACAGCATGGAAGATCAGAGCAAACGTAGTTCGGGCTACGCACGACACAAGCTGTTCAAATGTCTTTTATGAAAAATATCACCTTAAACAAGGGTTTTCTTATTGCAAAAAGGTTGATGTTTGTTCAAATCTTTTGACGGAAGAAATGAATTGATTTTGCTATAACCTTTATTAATGTTTTTCTGTTGTTTTGAAGAAAGAAGAGATGACACTCTACAAATCCTAGGGTTGAAAAGGGAATAAAATCTACCCTAATGTTATCATACATGGGTTAGCTCCTAATGTCTATCACATCCTCCCTTGAACAAGGAAGAATGGAAGTCCTACGGGAAAGGAAAACGAAAGGAAGAAACGGAAATACAAGTAATAACCGCATACAAGTGAACATGAATATAGCAATGGTAAATGCAATGCAAAGGAGGGAGGACGGTCAGTCTCAACCTCAAGCCCATTCATGGATGGAATAAGAAAATATCAAGTGATCATATGCAAAGAATCGAGTGAAAACTCCGAATGAAACGCGTAATCCACTATTTGGAATCGCAACGTGCTATCATGCAAACAAGTCGATAATTGGGCAAGCTACACATACAAATAACAGCCACCTAAGGAGTCTTCCAATACCTCTAACCTATCTATAATAAGAAATATAAACCACGGGGTTCACCACGCAAACACAAATCGGCCGTTGGAGCCTTAACAAAAATAAAGTCCGTTCGGAAGTCCAAATTACAAGTTCGAATACAAAACATAAGAAAAATAGCAAAAGGTGCTAAAAAAATCAAATAAAAATCTCCCATTACCTACATCAATCCACAAACCAGGGGTGAGAGATACCATAAAAATATCCACAATGAAATGGTCAAACAAGATGAAAACAATGCAAGATATCTCATGTATACCAAAGGAAAGATTAAAGTGGATCATGTTAAAGAAAGCATCCAAAACCAATTAAAATGGTACAATAAAATTCCCACAAAAATATATCACAATACCTCAACATGTGTATGAGATACCTGCAAAAGGATTGACATTTAAACAATGTTTTGATACATCAAACAAAATTCACAAAATGATAGCACCAGCATTGCTAATGTTTTGACAACTAAAATGTAAAAAAATATAATAAAATGAAGAAAAATGGAAAAAATATGGTTCCAATTCTGTACAATTCCAGACATCTTGAAGATTACGCAGAAAAAAATGGGGATCAAAAAGACTAATTTTCCTATTTTTAATGTAATTAACAAAACAGGTATTAAAACAGAAAATAAAAGAAAAAGAATATGAAATAAGAAATATGGTAAATGGTTAAATCAAGACAGAAAAAATAGAAATGGCACTGGCTGGGATCGAACCAAGGACTTGGAGGAGGCTGTAGAGGGGTCGAGCGTGACACGTGTCACATCCTGGGAGTGCTGCATTTTTGTGAAGAAAATTAAGGAATAAAATGTGAAGAAGAGTTGCTTGGGAGTGTCGAACCATTGCACTAAGGGTGGGGGGCGCCTCCTCACATGCTGACGTGGCGGAGCCATGTTCTTTGGATCTTGGTTTGGTCAAATTTTCAACTCTCATCCAATGGATGCTGAGTCATCTTCTCCAAATGCCTTGCCGGAGCTGTTCAAAGGGTGGTGGCCGGAATTTTTTCCGGCGAAACTTTAAAACCCCATAACTTCTTCGTTTCTTGACGGATTCTCGATTTGTTTGAGTCCATTTTGCCCAGAATTTTATGTAGAATAATAATATGGCCATGAAACATATTAAAAGCCTCTAAAAAATTCAAATCCGAATTCAACTCAAAAATTCAAGAACTAAAAAAAACCATGAAACTCTCCCAATAATATCCAGAATCCAATGCCATGTTATGGTGAATTAAATGATGTAAAAAAAAGCAATGGAAAGATGGATTAATATTGTGTAATCTTGAATTACCTAAACCTCCAAAAAGTGGTTTCTATGGCTTTCCACAACCTCCAAAGCTTCAAGAAACTTGTGTAGAATCCCTCACCAATATTTTCCAGAAATGATTTGATCAATAGAAGTGCTTGAAATGGTGGAGAACATAATTTTGGAATTTTTCATGGAGCTTCCTTAATGGACATGTAGAACACTTTCTTGCACCAAAAGTTTTGTCAAAAAAAATGAGGAAGAAAGTATGTGAATGGTATGGAATTAATTGTGATAATAGAATGGGAAAAAAATGGAGAGAAAGAAAGATATGAAATTTGAATATTCAAAGGGTGGCAAAATGTGAAGAAAAATGGAAGGAAGAAAAAAATGTGTAAGAAAGTTTTTTTTTTGGCCTTTGGTTCATGTTTTTATAATACTTGCATCATAAGGAAGCTTCTAGGCTCATAAAAATCCCTTGTTTCTAAGCCCAAGCCCAAGATCCGTTGCGTAACTTGAATCGTAAGTAATCCTGAAATAGGCCTTGATAAAACCCTCAAATGAAAAATTTAATAATTCCATCATTCTTAAAACATGATTTCCATTCAAAATAAGGACAAATATGCCTCGGTCCGAATAAAATTTGGCGCCATACCAAACTATGCCTTTTCGCGCGTTTTCACCGAAACGACCTTCACTAAACTCCCGCCACGAGCTATCCCATCCAATCCTTGAAGTTTAATTGACCAAATGACCCTATTTGGAGCAACTTTCATGTTGGAAAAAAGTTCATTCGAGTTACGCAACTTGGTGATCTTGACTCGCAATAATATGACCTGTAATCATATTTTCCCGAAATACCCCTATCTTGCAAAATTCATAACCTGAGCTCTGCAAATCAGATGAAAGACTTATAATACTTGTCGGAAAGCTAAGATCATGAGGAACAACTTCCATGTTCATCAAAAAGTCATTTGAAACTTCCTTCAGAGGAAAAAGTTGCACGGAAGTTGATCGATTTTCACTGATAAATTTCAGACGTCTCCGATGACCCGTAATTTGTAAAATTCATAACTTGAGTTCTGTAAATCCGCTCAAGGACTTCTAGTACTCAAATTAAAGGTATTGAGACCCTCTACAGCTTCATGAGCTCTATCCATATTCCATACCCAAGATCCAGGCTTCACAAACCTCCGGTGATCTTTAAAATGCTCCCTAGTTAGGAAATGAACTTCGAACAAGCGCTTGAACTTCTCAGGAATTCAGCCTCCTGACTAATGGTCTTGATGACTTCTCAAGCTTGCATAAACCTCTGGCTAGGCTCTTTTTTTTGATATATATCTCACTTGATCCCCTGCTAAATGCTAATGTAATAATATGCAAATGCTAGAACTATGTTATGCTAATGTAGTGAAACATAAACCAAGGTTAGAAAAAGGTTGGGCAAATTTTGGGGTGCAACAGCTGCCCCTATTCAAGCGGCTTGGACCCGACTGGATAAAGAGCGCGCAGCCTTCAGACATTTGAGGTACGAGACGGTTGAATACGAAAGAACCCGGAAATTTGTCAACCGCAAAATAAATTGCGTACGACTACTGCTTGGGAAGAGTCCCAGAGCACTGGCTTCTGTTGCCATGGCAACAACTAACCATCCATCTGTCAATCTGTTTTTGTGGAATATTCTGATATTGTCCGTAGACCACTCTGTTCCGAAGAAATGAGCACACACCACACAACGAGAAATTGTTGATATCACTTATCAACCTCTGTTGATCTCACTTATCAACCAAGCACACGCTAACCAGCGGGAGAATATTGACTTCACTTGTCATGTTGACTTCACTGATCCACCTTTCGTATCCTGACGAAACGAGCAAACGCTTAAGCAAGCGGGGCGATGTTCGAAGACATGAACAACCGACTCTGCGGGAAAACGAGAAACTTAACCAAGTAACTCTGAGGGGACAATCTGACGACGATCATCACACACCTACTTCGACCGTAGGTAACACCTTCCAAATCTTCACGTACCGATATAAAAACACACCAGGTGAACTGAGTGGCTTAACCAAGCAACTCGGTGGGGAAAACTCTGTTGGAGATCACGAGAAACTTAACCAAGCAACCCGCTGACGAACACTCCGCTGGGGAGTACGAGCAACTTAACCAAGCGACTTGTTGAAGAATACCCTGCCGGGGACTACGAGGAACTTAACCAAGCAACTCGTTGAAGAATACCCTGCTGGGGATTGTATCTCTACTGAGGAAACTGCGGGTAACCACCCAAAAATTGCATTATGCCATCTTCTGATGCTGATACTACAGTGTCGCTACTGCGAAAATCGGCGCCGGCTGAACAGAAGAGTCGCCACCGTGCGTTATTTATCCCAACGGAGGGAAAGGAAACGCTCGAGGTAAACCTACCGCAAAACGGGGAAAGGTATGGTCATCGCAACCAAAACCTGGATTCGGGAGTCGGTTACGCAAGGGGAAGGTATTAGCACCCCTCACGTCCGTCGTACTCGACGGGATCCACGCTTGTTTTCTAGTACGGATTGTTATTTCTATCTAAACTAAAGGTTAAGGGTTAAAAAGAAAGAAAGGGACTCGGCAAAGTATCGCACTTTATGCCTACGTATTCCCGTCTAGAACGAGAAATCAGAGTCAACGTAGTTCGCCTACCTACGGGAAAGGAGGGGAAGGTTGCTCGCTAGGATATCGCATCCTATGCCTACGTACTATCATACAGCATGAAAGATCAGAGCAAACGTAGTTCGGGCCACGTACGACACAAGTCTGTTTTGATTGTTTTTATTCCTTCTGAAAAAGGGTTTTCCTGATTAACAGTCCCAGCGGACAAAAATGACGTTTTGATAAGTTCACATTCTTTTACGGAAGAAGTGTCTTTTATTGTGTTTGAAATATTTATTGTGTTTTTCTGTTTGTTTTGAGAAAGAAGAGACATAACTCTATCCTATGGTTTAAAAGGGAATCAAACTAACCTAGTGTTATCATGCATGGGTTAAGACCTAATGTCTATCATGTTCCTCTCTTGCGCAGAGAGAAACAGAGATCCTAAGGGAACGGACGGAAACAGAAACAATAGCATATATACAATAAAGCAGTAAAATGCATGGATGCAGCAATACAAGCGAGGCAAGGGAGTCCCACTCAACCTCGAACCTAGAAAACAATAGGCAAAAGTGAATAGAATTCACTTTCAACCTAACAGGTTAAACAGCAAGCAATACAGTCAGGGAAATTCAATCAATACATCAAGAATTATAAACAGCAAAAAAATAAACAGCAACAGCAACTCTGCATCAACACCTGTCTTCAAGTCATCTCCAAACATCTACCAGCTACAGGCAAGCATCAGTCTTCATCCTCAAGCCTTCAAGCAAGGTCTTTATCATCAGTCTTCAGGGCTTTTCTTCAAGTCTCAACCTCCAAGATGAATATCAGTCAACAAGATGAAATGGATGTTAAGCAGTCAATGGCCTACCAAAGGTGGCTCACTGACTGTTAACATAATACTGACAGTTTTCCCTCAAAAGTTCTATCTTTCAAATACATTCACTAATCCTTCCAAAGGAAGGAGATGGGTATTTAAAAGAGACTTTGAATCATAGAGAAATAATGGAGGCAAACAAGACCTTCCATCTTTGTGAATCAAGTTTTCTACTCTAGAGTTCTGCCTAGCTCCTAAACCCTAGCCTTCAACAGCTGCCAGCAAGATGCTCTTCATCAACTCTGGAAATTAGCCTTCATTCTCTTTGATCTCCAATGGACTTCATCAGCACAGTCTTCAGCTCAAACCTAAGCCCCAAACAAGCCCAGTACCCCACACAGTCAGATAATAACCCTAGAGAGGGCACACCACATAGTCAAGCAAGCACAAGCAATATACTAGTAGTAATAGTAGAATAGGGGAAACCTAGTAATTTCTAAGGGATCTATTATCTACCCATAACCCCTATAGTCCCATACCCCAAAATTCAAACTACAACTCCTAAAAGGAAGGGTTTATCACACCTATGTTATCTCTAAACCCTAGTTTTGATTCTCCTAATCACACCTAAACAAATCATCTAAAAATTAATCCTAAAATTATTAATTAAATCCTATGAGGAAGCTAAAGTTCTAAGTTAATCACCCTAAAAAGAATAGGCCAAAAATATAAAAGCATCTAACTAAACTAAAATCAACAATATCATGTATCAAATTAAACCACTTAAAAAGCTATTTAAAAGAAAAATATTCTAAAATGCTAAAACAAAATAAAATTGGAATTTTATTATTTCTTAATTTTCTTAACAGAAATATGAACCTAATGAAAAAACAACCACTAAAAAATAAGCATTTTTCATTTTGTTGTGATTTTTTAAAGAAATAAAAAAATGGAAGAAATTAATATGAATTAAATGAGGTGAGGGGTGCAAACAGTATCTATTTCAGTTAAAAAAGCATGATGGGCCCAGACTGGGGCGCGCGCATAGCAAAGCGCGTCTGGGCCCAGTTGATCAGAAAAATAATCAAAAAGAAAAAAAACCACAAACGGTGCAAGTAGCAAGAAATAATAGTTCAATGGTATTGGGCCTTGGAAATAAGGGTGCGAATAGCAATTGCAACATGAGCCCAGGCGTTTCTATTAATGAAACGCAGCGTTTCTGCTTCGTAACTTCCCTCCAAATTTGTTTTGAATCCTGGCCATTGGATCTAACCCCAAGTCAAAGTCTCCCACTTAATCAAACGGTCAGGGCATCGTCTTCAACCTTGGACAAACCCTAGCTGGAAATCTCTCTCCCATGCACGATCCTTCTCCTCCTCTGTTCTCCCTCGATTCTTGATGAAATTCCAACATTCCAAAATCAAAAATGCTCTGCATCTCTCCCTCTACACAACTATAGCATTATTTTCCTCTAAAACTCAATCAATATTCAAACCCGATAGATAGAGAAACCTGGTTCCACCATTTTGCACTGATATCCATCTTGATAATTCCTTCTAATTCTTACACTAACACAATCTACATGCTATGCTGATTATCCTGAGCTATATATCTAAGATTATCACGCCATATCCTAGGTGTTCTAAGCCCTAACAGTTTTGGTGCTCTAATGGTAACCTCCATGAATTGCCTTCAAAGTCATCAGAAACAATCATCTAATCATTCCTAACCATTCTAACCTAATAATTCTCTAACATGCTAACTAAATCTATCCAAATCGATGAAAACACTAACCTGGTTTGATGATGAAAACAGGTGCAGAATTCCTTGTATCCAAAGCTTGCAATGCTTGGGAATTGATCAACAAACTTGATTCTTGATTCTGTATGCAAAAGTTCTTGCTCAAACCTCTTGGATCTTGTAATCACAATCTTCTTGCACTTTGGATGATGAAATTGGTAACACACGATTTCTTCTTCAATTCAAACATATTTTGATGGAAATTGGATCTATGAAGGATGTAGATGATGATAGGATCAAGAATTTTGGAAATTGATGAAGGTTTGATAGAGTTTGGGATGAATTTGCACACTTGAAGAATGATATGAAACTTGGTATCTTGATCAAAATGAATCACCAACCCTTGAATGAAGCCACTCTACCCAATATATAGATGATCATAGAACACTCTAGAACTTGGTAGAAACTTCTTGTGCACCATTTCCTTGAGTTTTGGCATATGTTAACTTCATACATAAGTAACCAATGGTATCTCTCAAACTTTGCCCTAAACTCAAAAATCTAATTTTTCCAATGTTTTTAAAACATTTTTTCCAATCAAAATGACCTATAATTTCATCCCATTTGGCCATGTTATGAAAAATCTCAATTTTAGGTCACTTTTATTCATTAAATTCACTTTTAAATGACCAAATTTGAAATCTTGAGCTATGGACATTTCCTAACTTTCATGATCACTTTTCTAGACTCAAAATGTCATTTGGAGAAAGTTTGATGTTGTGGAGTTTTTCATTTGAAGCTTCCTTGAATGAGTTTTGGGCATAGGCTTGAAATGACCTGTAATTCTCAAATGACCAAAATACCCTTTTCTTGCCAAGACCATAAGTAGAGTTCCACAAATCATATTAAGGCATACCATACCTTTATAGAAAGCTGAGACAATGAGGAACAACTCTTATGTTGACCAGAAATTAATTTGAAATCTCCTTGAGGGGTAAAAGTTGCTTGGAAGACAAGTAACTTTCACAGACAAAATTTCAGATACCTCAGATGACCTGTAACTTGCAAGGACCATAACTTGAGTTCTATAAATATCCTTGATGTCTTCCACCACTCAAATTAAAGGTATTGATATCCTCTACAAGTTTCATGTTGGCCAAGGGTCCATTTGAAGCTTGAATTTTGAATTATCTTGCTTGGAAGTTTGCCCTAAATCAGGGGATTTTACACAGAAACCCTAATTTAGAAATTCCTCTTCTTCTTGATTTCTCTTGATTTCTTCTTGGCACAACACCATATCCTTATCTACATGTCAAATGATGAACCCCACATCTCTCAGATAGACCTTGATGCCTTTCAATCAATCATTTGACCTAGGGTTGATCCAGGGTTGACCCAGATGAAACCCTAGTTGACTGTCTTCAACTGCAACTCTTGTGATCACATAAATAACTTGTCTCTCTTTCAAAATGACTTTCTAGGTCCTACATTATGTATAGATACCCTCCATGCTCAATCCACAGCTCACAACTTCTTTGATGATCTTCAAATACACTCAAGATAGGAGAGAGATCCACTGCTTGGCCCAATGACTTCTTAGATTTCAAATTCTTTCTAATGACTTGGATAGGCCTGAATTTGAATAACAACCTCTTGATAGGTTCATAGAGATGAGAATATTACTTGGTCCCTTGTTGGATGACTTGCTATGCTATGCTATGCAGATGATTAGACTATGTACATGACTCTATATGCAAATGCTAATGCAATTGAAACATAAACCAAGTGACATAGGTTGAGAAAATTTTAGGGTGCAACAGCTGCCCCTATTCAAGCGACTTGGACCCGATTGGGTGAAGAGCGAACGACCTTCAAACATTCGAGGTACGAGACGGTTGAATACTAAGAACCCGGAAATTTGCCAACCGCAGAAATAAACTGCACCACTGCTTGGGGAACGACATTCATCAACTGAATCTAGCTGTTACAGCAACCAACTGATCCATTGGCGACCGTGCTGGGGATTATTTTCATCAGCCTGAAGAAGATTCTATCATCGCAGGGATAGAACTTTGTCCACGTTAGAACGCCTGTTTCGTCAACACGAAGAAATCTCAACTAAAACTTGTCCACGTTAGGACTCCACCTGCTGTCAACACGGAAAAATCTCGGCGACTTCGCTGGGAATGACTCGTCTGCATTTGGTCAGCGCGAGGGGATTCTATCAACATAGGAATAAATTGTCCACGTCAGGAATAAATTGTCCACGTCAAGAATAAACTCTTTTCCACGTTAGGAATAACCTGTCCACGTTAGGCATCAACTTTCCACGTTAGGAATAACCTGTCCACGTTAGGACTACATCGTCCACGTTAGGACTCACCTTTCCACGTTAGGAATAAACTTCTTTCCACGTAAGGAATAAACTTCTTTCCACGTAAGGAATACATCTTTCCACGTAAGGAATAAACTTCTTTCCACATAAGGAATACATCTTTCCACGTAAGGAATAAACTTCTTTCCACGTAAGGAATACATCTCGTTTTGATTTGTCCATGTTAGGACTCACCTCTCGTCTTGATTTGTCCATGTTAGGACTCACATCTCGTCTGCACAAGAAAATCCTATCAGCATGGGGGTAACATCGTCCACGTCAGGACACCGTTCGTTGACCCGAAGAAATATAAATTCGTCCACGTCAGGACTCGCGCATCTTCGACCCGCTGAGGAAATAAAACTTGTCCACGTCAGGACTCACTCTTTGCCAACACGAAGAAAGATAAATTTGTCCACGTCAGGACTCGCGCATCTTGAGAACACGAAGAACTATAAACTTGTCCACGTCAGGACGCACATTTCACCATTACGAAGGAAGATATCTGCTGGGAATAAATGGTCCACGTCAGGACACCAACACAAAGAGTAATTAATTTTGTCAACGTCATGACTTCACATTCAATCAATACGGAGAAATCAAATCTGTCCACGTTAGGACTAGCACATCTCATCAACTCGGGGAAATAAATCTGTCCACGTTAGGACACCCACTTCTCTAGCACGAAGAAAACCCGTCAATATAGGAATAGATTGTCCACGTCAGGACCCATTTCTCCATTGGTCCCAACCCACAAACTTCTTAGCACTGACGTGACAGCGACTTTGGGGCGGACTCTACTGGGGATATTTGGAAACCAAACTACCGGACGCCTGCTCTGATAACCGGCGGCAGCCTCTGAAATTCTGGTTCATGAAACCCTGTGATGCTAACGTAACAACAATTTTGAAGAGAGTAATCCGCTGGCCGGACTAGAGACACCTCAACACGCAACTCTGGCGGGGAAAACAAGAGACATTTACCCCAATAACTCTGCTCGGGGACAAAGAGAAATTTAACCCAATAACTCTGTGGGGAATAAAACCGACATTTTCGTTGAATGTCTCACGTCGAGATCTTGAATGTTTGGTAATTCATTTGAGCAAGAGCTCTCTCCAACCTGCAAGAGCACAACACTTGAAAATAAACGGGTTAACCAACCTGGCTCATGTTTCAAAATGCATATGTTTGACAATAACGCAATGTTCCATTCGACATGGAAATGCTACGCGTTTTTATTTGGTTGATGCAAGTATGACACTATATGCCAATGCAAATGCAGACTCGAACTGCTGGGATACAGAAACCGCTTTAGCAAAATAAATGCTGAAGACAATGCCAATTCCACTAGGGATAACCAGGCGTCACAGAATTATTCCAGAAAAATAAATGCTGGAAGAGTGAAGCCCGCTTCGCTGAGGAATAACTGAATGCGTCAATCAGGATTGGACTTCTGCTGGGGAGTGAACGGGTATCACACGGTATTCCGACAAAATAAATGCCGGGACACACAACCAACTCTGCCGGGAAGAGTCTTAATCTTCGAGTTCCACTGGGAGGAAAGAAAACACTTGCTAGAAAGAGAACTCCGCTGGAGACGAAACGATTCTCTTGGGGAAAATCAACTGATTCCGCTGGAGGAGAGTAAATGACCCTACTGGGAAGGGTAAACTGTCTGAATGCAGCTCACAAGTTGGAAACATTAATCTTCTGAGGCTAAGCCACTCCGCTTGAGATAGGGGAATCCTTTTGGGGGACACCATACTGTCTGAATACAATCTACAATCTTGGAATCGCCAAACTCTGCTGAGGATAAATGACTTTGCTGAAGAATATCCTTCGAATAAGCTACGACTAGCTGGGGAATTTGATCCTTCTTCAGTAAGGAACATTGTTATTTTGGAAGCGCGACCTACGTGGGGATCGAGTCTTTTCGTTACGAGCTCTTGGTCCATGCTGCACTCTTTTGATCGTCCACTTTATACGGCTATGGACCCTGCAACACCACAAACAAGACAAGACAAGTCTACGCAACCAAATCTATTCAGGTTAGTGTTAGTGATATTATTTTCAATTAATTCAAAGTTTTAACAATTATTGGCAAGGGCCAGCGACGTTATGCACTTGCTAGTTTCATTAACTCTAGGCGTTTATCATGCACAAAACAGTAAAGAATCAGCATCACATACTGAATAACATGTTTTATTGATTGGGCCCCTAAATGGGCAGAATTTTGTACACGGGATGTAACTCCTGAAAAGAGGAAGCTACGCACAACAAATATACAAGTATGCACAAGAAGCATAAATATAATGACAAATCAAATTTGTACACATGTCGGCAACGGGATGCAGACGAACATCATGAACTGATCCTCCTATGACTCGCCCGACTCTAATGCTTTTCCCGGTATCCACACTTCCGAAGAGATTGTATCTGATAATCGACCCCTCAGGTATATTCTCTCGCACCAATGCTCAATGTAGTATCAAATTCGGACCGCAGTCATTTGCTTTTCAAATCCCTAACTTTTGCGTGAACCGCCCTTTACGGGTTTTCAGTTCACCGGGATACCCTTTTTTGCCGAAGCCGCCCAGTGTAGGTTTTCAACTTCGCGGGTGTACATTTTTGCAATTTTATCCCTAACTTTTGCCCGAACCTTTCATTCTGTTTTTGGTTCGCCAGGATGCCCTGGACTCTCTTTTTTTCTGTCCAGCGGGTCAATTTCAAGCGAAGTATTTTTTAACTGCGGCCGAATTCACAGGCGACGTAAAGTCTTCACCGTCCATGGTGGACAACAATAAAGCCCCTCCTGAAAAGACTTTTCTGACAATGTATGGCCCTTCGTAGTTGGGGGTCCACTTGCCCCTGTGACCTACCTGCGGCGGGAGAATCCTTTTCAGCACAAGGTCGCCCGTCTGAAAGCTCCGAGGATGTATCTTCTTATCATATGCTTTCTTCATTCGGCTCTGGTACAAACGACCGTATGCTAGAGAAGCTAGCCTCTTCTCATCCATTAAACTCAGCTGGTTCAACCTGTCCTTCACCCATTCTGCCTCGTCTAGTTGGACATCTCGCAATACTCTCAGGGAAGGAATCTCAACTTCCAGTGGTAACACTGCTTCCATTCCATATACCAACGAGAACGGGGTTGCCCCGGTTGATGTGCGTATCGTCGTACGATAACCGTGCAAAGCGAAAGGTAGCATCTCATGCCAATCCTTATAGGTCACCACCATCTTTTGAACGATCTTCTTTATATTCTTATTGGCCGCTTCAACAGCGCCATTCATCTTGGGTCGGTAAGGGGAGGAGTTGTGATGTTCGATCTTGAAATTCTGACAGAGCTCGTTCATCATTTTGTTATTCAGGTTTGAACCGTTGTCAGTGATTATCCGCTCGGGGATCCCATATCTGCAAATGATATCTCTCTTGATGAATCTGGCTACCACCTGCTTAGTTACATTCGCATACGATGCCGCTTCCACCCATTTGGTGAAATAATCAATCGCTGCTAGAATGAACCGGTGTCCATTAGAAGCCGTCGACTCTATCTTTCCAATCATATCGATGCCCCACATCGAGAATGGCCATGGCGATGACATCACATTCAGAGGACTCGGAGGCACATGGATCTTATCTGCATAGATTTGGCACTTGTGGCACCTCTTCACAAACTTGAAACAATCAGTTTCCATAGTCAGCCAAAAATAACCTGCCCGCAGCAGCTTCTTCGTCATAGCATGCCCACCAGCGTGCGTACCAAAGGTACCCTCATGTATTTCCTCCATGAGCAGCTTTGCCTCTTTTTCGTCTACACAATGCAGTAGCACTAAGTCGTGATTTCTTCTGTATAAGACACCATCCGAATTCAAATAGAAATTACCCGCCAATCTCCTGAGAGTCTTCTGATCGTGACTGGATGCCCCAGTCGGATACTCTTTATTCTTCAGGAAATTAAGGATATCGAAATACCATGGTTTATCATCGGATGCTTCGTCAATAGCAAATACGAAGGCAGGTCTGTCAAGCCGAGAGATAACGATTCTGGGAGCCTCGTTCCAGAAGTTGACTTTGTACATGGAAGACAAAGTGGCCAGGGCGTCAGCCATCTGATTCTCCGCTCGCGGTACATGATGCAATTCAACCTTGTCAAAGAAAGGAAACAATCTCCTCGCATAATTCATGTACGGTATCAAATTAGGCTGACGTGTCTCCCATTCTCCTTTTATTTGATTCACCACCAGAGCTGAGTCTCCGTATACATCCAGATTTTTGATTCGCAAATCAATGGCTTCTTCAAGCCCCATGATACAAGCTTCGTATTCGGCTTCATTATTGGTAACTGGAAAGGTCAATCGAGCAGTAAACGGGATGTGCGACCCGTGTGGAGTAGTGATGATTGCCCCTATTCCGCTACCGTAGGCATTTACAGCTCCGTCAAAGATCAACTTCCATTTGGAACCCAATTCTGGTCCTTCGTCTGGCAACGACTCTTCGCAATCTTTCATATTTAGGTACATGATATCCTCGTCAGGAAAATCAAACCTCATCGATTGGTAATCTTCAATAGGCTGCTCTGCCAAGTACTCAGACAGTACACTCCCCTTTATAGCCTTCTGCGAGACATACTGGATGTCATATTCGGTCAAGACCATCTGCCAACGGGCAATTCTCCCCGATAATGCTTGCTTTTCGAATATATATTTGATAGGATCCATCTTCGAGATGAGCATGGTTGTATGATTCAGCATGTATTGCCTCAAACGCTTGGCGGCCCAGGCTAGCGCGCAACAAGTTTTTTCAAGCATTGAATATCGAGATTCACATTCAGTAAACTTCTTACTCAAGTAGTAGATCGCATGCTCTTTTCTTCCTGTCTCGTCGTGTTGACCGAGAACACAACCCATACTTCCCTCAAGAACTGTCAAATACATAATCAAGGGTCTCCCTGCCACTGGGGGTATCAAAATAGGAGGCTCCTGCAAATACTGCTTTATTTTGTCGAACGCCTTTTGACAATTTTCGTTCCACGTTACAGCTTGGTCTTTTTTCAACAGCTTGAATAATGGCTCACACGTAGCTGTTAGGTGAGATATGAACCGAGCGATGTAGTTCAACCTCCCTAAAAACCCGCACACCTCTTTCTCTGTTCTAGGCGTCGGCATCTCTTGTATTGCTTTTATTTTTGCAGGATCAACCTCTATTCCTCTTTCGCTCACGATAAACCCCAGCAGTTTACCCGATCTCACCCCGAAGGTGCACTTGTTAGGGTTCAGTCTCAGCCTGAACTTCCTAAGCCTTTTGAATAACTTCAGCAGATTCACCAAATGCTCCTCCTCCGTCTGGGATTTGGCAATCATATCATCGACATAAACTTCAATCTCCTTATGCATCATATCATGGAAAAGAGTCGTCATTGCACGCTGATACGTTGCCCCAGCATTCTTCAATCCGAAGGGCATCACTTTGTAACAAAATGTTCCCCAAGGCGTTATGAAAGTAGTCTTCTCCATGTCCTCTGGCGCCATTTTAATCTGATTATAGCCCGAGAAGCCATCCATGAAGGCGACTACGGAGAATTGAGCAGTGTTGTCAACCAGCACATCGATGTGAGGAAGCGGAAAATCATCTTTCGGGCTCGCTTTATTCAAATCACGGTAATCTACGCACATTCTCACTTTACCGTCTTTCTTTGGCACTGGTACGATGTTAGCGACCCATGAGGGATATTCTGTCACAGCTAGGAAACCAGCATCTCATTGTTTTTGAACCTCCTCCTTAATTTTTACTGCCATATCAGGTCTAGTTCTGCGAAGCTTCTGCTTGACCGGCGGGCATTCTTCTTTCAACGGCATACGGTGCACAACCATATCTGTATCAAGCCCAGGCATGTCTTCATACGACCAAGCGAACACATCACTATACTCTCTGAGCATTTCAACCAGTCTTCGCTTGATGTCGCTCTGCAGCGCGGCTCCTATACGGATGTTCTTTTCAACCCCTTCCGACCCCAGGCTAATAATTTCGATGACCTCCTCATGAGGCAGAATGACTCGTTCTTCTTGCTTCACCAACCAAGACAATTCTTCGGGAACGTCACCATCTTCAACAATCTCTTCTTCGGCCTGAAATACCGGGTGCTCAAAGTCGAGACGAGTCATAGGTGGTTCGATGATGTCATCTGAAAATGTTATCCTGCAAAAGGAATAGTTAAATGCTTCAAAATGCGTATAAAGCGAATAACCGCGTCGCCATTTTATTGTAAAACACAAAACAGGAAAAACAGAGATCGCAATATTTGCACATGAAAAAACGTCTTTTATTTAATGATTAAACACACAATGTTCATAACAGCACAACCCTAAGCAAATCACAATGCCTCGGGTAAGACATCAGATTGTTCAACAATTAAAAAAACAAAGTATTACTGTTTAAGAGTCACAGGAACAATCTCCTGAATAGACCAATTGCATAATCCTTGTCCTGGCACGCTCGGCTGAATCCAGGCGTCCATGTCGCAATCACTGTCTCCTTCGTCAGACTCTGAAGCAGCGTTGATGGTCTCGTGACACACTCCACTAGCAGTGATGGTTATTGGTCCTCTGAAACGGGGTGCCCCCACGGCAGGTGTTGATGACGACGATTGATATCCCAGCTCGAATCGGTCCATCTTCACGGGAATATCCAACACTTTGCCCCAGCCCTTTGTCTCACTAGTCTCTACTAGAGCTTGAGCTTCCTTATATGACGAGACGGCTACCTCTGACGCTTTACTCGGCCCGGGACCTTTGTCTTTGATGCGCAACCCTTCAAATGCCTGACATGGTGTTTCATGAATCTCGCCGTTGACCTCCACATACTTGAATGATGACAGATGGCTGACCAGTATATCTTCTTCTCCACATACAGTGACCACACTGTCCCCCACCATGTATTTCAGCTTTTGATGCAAGGTAGACGTGACTGCCCCAACACCATGGATCCAGGGTCGTCCGAGAAGGCAGCTGTATGCAGGCTGGATGTCCATGATATAAAATTCAGTCGCGAAAACCTCCGGCCCCACCTGTAGAGGTAATGTTATAGATCCAAAAATTGTTCTTCGCGTACCATCAAATGCCCTGACCACCAGGTCACTAGGCGTACACAGGATTCCTCTGACATCTAGTTTCATCATCGCTTTCTTGGGCAGCACATTTAAGGACGATCCGGTGTCTACCAGTACATGAGACATGACTGATCCTCTACACTCAACAGAGACGTGCAACGCCATATTATGCTCTCTCCCCTTCGGGGTCAAATCGAAGTCTGTAAAGCCCAAGCTATGGCCTGCGTTCACATGCGCCAACACCCCCTCCAGCTGATTCACGGAAACATCTTGGGGTACGAAGGAAGTATCCAGGACTTTCAACAATGCATTTCTGTGAGCTTCAGAACACAATAGCAACGACAGTATAGATATCTTTGACGGCGTCTGTTGCAGATGCTCAACAATCTTATAATCACTTTTACGGATCAAGCGCATGAACTCTTCCACATCTTTCGATGCCGTTTCTTTTCCATTCGCCTGCACAGGGACAGTTTCATTCATCTTTCCTTTCCCCTTTGCTAGTCGTTCAGCCTCTACCTCAGGCGATATGAAGATTCTCCCACTTCTTGTCATACCTCCGGTACCAACAACGTTGTCTACAGTCTCAGCTGGCTGCTTATTAACATCAATTTTTACCCCATCACAATACACTTCCAACCCATAGGACCAGGGGACTGCCTTAGTGCTCTCATAAGGGATTGGTCCTGCTTTGGTGATGGTGATCGGTGGTCGCTTGGCCGGTGCCGTTATAGTGATCGTTTTTCGAGGAATCGTTACAGTAGCCACATCACTTTGCTTGTCTGCTAATACCCCTGCAGGTTCTTCAATTGCTGCTCGGTCAAATTGCAATGTGCCGCCATCTATTAAAGCCTGAATACCTTTCTTTAAGTCAGTACACCCCCCAGCTTGGGTCCAACACTCTAAGCAATATTCGTCACATCCAGGATACACACCCCCTTGCAATAATCTGCTCTTTATCTCACACAACGGTGTCTTGAGGTCATCAACATGCATAATCAAGTTCAAACCTTCCTCTGTTAAAATGGAGTTTGCCCCATGATTGGGCATGGGCTTCTGCACTATGTTCGGACCTGCCTGTCCAAAATTGATAGCCTTACTATCCAATAGATCCTGCACTACATGCTTGAATGCGTGGCAACCTTCTACATCGTGGCCAGGAGCCCCGGAGTGGAATTCACAGTGCCTGCTTGCATCGTAACCGTACGGAGGAGTGCCTGTTATTGGCGCTAGAGTTCTCTTCTCCACCAAGTTCAAACCCAGTAGTGTCTGTAGCAAATCTGCATACGTTGAAGGAGGCTTCTCAAACACCCTCCTTGGCTTACCCCCTTGGAATCTGCGCTGGGCAGGCTGTGCCCCCTGTTGTGGCTGTTGTTGCTGTTGTTGTTGTTGAAATGGTTGTTGCTGAAACGGAATAGTAACGCTTTCCACCTGCTGCGGCTGATTGTACTGGTTTCGACCTCTGCCCCGGCCTCGGCCTCGGCCCCCAAACACTGCGCTTGCATCGCCCTGACGGCGCCCACCAAAAGCCCTTCTGTTACTGCCTGCCGCAGTGGATTCCTCAGCTTGGAATCTTCCCTGTTTAATGTTGCTTTCAATCTTTTCTCCCATCAGAATTAAGTCTGAGAAACTGCCCAAAGAAGTGTGAAACAACTTGTCATAAAACATGCCGGTGAATGTTCCTATGAACATGTCATTCATTTCCTTGTCCTCCAAAGGGGGATGAACTCTAGCAACCATGTCGCACCATCTCTGTGCATACTCTTTGAAGCTCTCGCCCTTCTTCTGGGACAACCCCTACAATTAGACCCGGTTGGGTGCCAAGTCGCTGTTATACTTATAGTGAGCTACAAATGCTTCAGCCAACTGCTTCCATGTCTTTATATGAGTTGATTCCAATCCCATATACCACTCGAGGGAAGGGCCCGACAAGCTATCTTGAAAGAAATGCATTAGCATCCTCTCATCATTAGAATACGCCGACATCCTTCTGTAATATGACCGCACGTGCACCTTCGGACAGGTGTCCCCCTTATACTTGTCAAATGTGGGAGCTTTGAATTTGATTGGCACCCTCAGGCCAGGCACCAGACCCATTGTTGACATATCTAAGCCCACAACACTTTGATTTACGACCCCCTTCATCTGCTCCTCTGGGAGTCATCCATAGGCCCCTCGAAACCTCCACCGGAGAAAGCATCCTCTTGCTGGTCTTCTTGCCAATTACCATTCCCAGTTCCATATCCATCGTATCCATTGTTACGGCCAACTCTGGTCTGATTCATTACCGGGCCTCGCCCCCTGTTACCGTACCCCGGAGTGACCCCAGCAGGTCCAAAAGCCATTAACCCAGCGCCATTTCCATTTCCGAATCTGCCATAACCCTGATTAGTCATACCATATCCGTCCTGTCCGAAGCCTTGAGTGTTGAAACCGTACTTCCCAGTATTATCGAACCCCTGGTCATTGAAACCGAATCCAGCATTACCGAAACCATTGCCTCCCATATTATCACCCAGGTTGACATCTCCGAGCCCCACGTTGTTGACAACAGTCTCGTTCCCAATTCCAACGTTACCATTCCCGGCAGCAGCGCCGTTGTTCACATTAACAGCAGGTATGTTGACTACAGGTGGAGCCACTGGTGTGGGAGTACCATCCCCGTGAATAGTGTCGACTCGCACAGACTGATGATCCTCATTTCCGTGCCCAGCATTTCTGACCAACAGAGGCTGCACCAAGGCTTGCAAATTCTCCTGTCCTTTCGCAATGGTCTCCATTGTCTGCATGAAGAGCGCCAGCTTCTCACGCATGTCTTGCATCTCATTCTGCATTTGATCCATAATTCTTCGACAGTTGGTACGAGTGGAGTATCGGTGCGGGCGCTGATCTTCAATCCTGAAAAGACCTGGTACAGTCCAAGAAATAAGATACCATCCAATAATCACCTATAATGCAATATGAATATGAATGCAATGCAATATGTGTCTGTGCATTAGGGAATATCATTCCCCGATTCTAGTGTGACTGTGCCAGTGCAGTGACAGTGCTAGCAATACGGTGATCGGAGCCGAATCATGGAAAACACCTCATATATTGCAGAGAAATCCATTAAGCCAAGAATACAATATCACTGAGTGTACAATAAGAAGGCATGACCTCAACCAACAATCCTGGTGATGGTCAGCGCTATGCAAATAAAGCATACATATTAATACATGAAACGATCAAGTACTCCCATATGCCTGGTATTCCTCTAACAACTTCTTAGTCTCTGGATGACTTGGTCGGGTAAGCATACCCTCGACAAGTTGATTTCTTCGCTTGAGAACACGTCGCACGTCACCAGCGGTTTCCTCCCATGCCCCTTCTCCGAAGCGATCCTCTAGCTTCCGCTTCTGAGACACAGCTTCATTCCTGCCTTCGATGGCCTTGTTCAATGCATTCTGGAGACTATATCTGGCCATTACCTCCTCTTCATGCTTCTTAATGCTAACCTTCAACTGCTCTTCGAGTTCAAAAATTTGCTGCTTCAATTTATCTTCCCTCTTTTTGTTGTTGGTTAGCGTAGCATTCCAAGTCTTGTTACAAGAAGAGATTTCCCGGTGGGCGGCGTCGAGTGCTTTCTTTTTGGACTCCAACATGTCATGAGAGCTTCTGAACTCTTGACCCAGACGTTCGCGCTTCTTTTTCTCTTCAGTCAATTCAGCACCTAGCCTGCTTACTAACTCGATCTGCTGTTGGAAAGCGTGCACAGCCTTGTTCTTCTCACTACGCATCTGAGCCAGTTCCTTTTCTAACCCCTCATTGATCTTCATTAAGGATTCTTTTTCTTTTACAACATGCTCGTAGGCCTCCCTAGTAACAGTAGTTGGTGCTTCTACTGGAATATAAACAGGGACTGGTGCAGCTGGAAATGGCATCAGCAATTGTCTTGCTCTCTCTTGGATCCAGACTTTGTAGGGTGTATAAGCCCGACAATCATTCTTCCCCAACAGTGGTTTCCCTCTTCTGTTGATACGCATTCATGCGTGCTGAAGCTTGGCGAGTAACTCTCCATTCAAATCACCGGTGAAGTACAGAGATTCCTGTACCTCTTCCTCCTTAGGTGGGTTCTTCAACGCATATCCAAACTGGCGAACAAACAGAGATGGGTTGTAATTGATACACCCTTTTCTTCCTATCAACGGAACATTAGGATACCCAGAACAACTGAAAATAAGCTCAGACCCCAACAAATCTCGGTCAAACCACTCAATGTCTTCAGAAGATAGCCTCATCAGGCGCTCTGGCCAGTTAGCTGTAGTTGCACTATCCACAAAAGGTCCCTTCAGGGGAAGATGGCTCTTAAACCACATGTTCAACAGCGGCGCACAACAGTAAACAGTCTTTCCCCTTCTGTTTTCATTTTTATAGTGCAATGAGTGATAGAGATCTCCGATCAAAGTGGGCACCGGGTTGCCAGCAGCAAACAGATGGAAAGCGTCCAAGTCCACAAAATTGGGTAAGTTGGGAAACAACACTATTCCGTAAATGCATAGAGCCAAGATAGCATTAAAGACTATCCAGCACCCGTTCTTGGCATACTCTTGAGCTTTGCCAACCAGAAAATCAAGGGAGAAACCTGGAACCCCTAGCCAAGAAGTCACTAATAGTTCAGCGGCGTTCGTGTGCAATGCCTTAGCTAAATCCTCCAACTTGGGCTCAGCGGCTGAGTGAATAAAGGGAACCTTATTCTGTACTGGTAGCTCCGTAAGCTCTACATACTCTTCAATGGTAGGCCCCAAAATAAAGTCAGCAAACGTGAAACATCTCAATGCAGGGTCATAGAATTGCATCAAGGTGTACAACCCATTCATCTCAACAGCAGTTGGCTTGCAGACTAATCTCAACAATCTTCCATGACTCATCCTGAAACTTCTCCTAACCTCCTCATCAGCAAGGGACATCAGACCAAGTAAGGGAGTAATGTCAGGTGTAGGTAACTTATACGCAACTGTCTTTCTCAACCCAGCCATGATCAATAAGCAGAAGTCCGGGCACTAGAACCAGGGAATATGCAAATGCACCTGCAGCACAGACACACGTTAATAGGATGCAATGATAATGGTTATGCAAACAATGCAATGCAAATACATGCAACAGGGACCAAATGCCATGGCTGAGAAGCCTGAACCATATCAAAAGTCTCAGATAGACCCTCCAGAATTCCTCAAACCCTAGTCTCAGATAGACCCGATACAAAGCTCCGACACTGGTCTCTGATAGACCCCCATATCATAACTCTGACTGGTCTCTGACAGACCCCATATCATAACTCCCACTGGTCTCTGATAGACCTCTCAACTGTCCATAAATACCCAGAATCTCAGATCAAGAAACAAACCGATATCTGAAGGTCTAGTTACCTGCATAACCCCAAACCCCTCTCACAGGTAGGTGTCCTAGTAACTGACAATGGTATGGCATCCTATGCGGTCGTTGGCGTCACAGACTTTCAGGGTTGATGATACAATTCCCAGAAGGAGTGGCATCATCAAATCCTGAAGAGGCCTCACTTAGCCAACTTCCAAATGATCGGTTCCCGGAGTCGACAATTCAGCTAACCAACAACCCCTTCGACCCAAAGGGTAGAAAAAGAAGTCAATCAGAAGAACCTCGTCCGAGTGTAGATTTCGTGGGACACTAATGCAAGCAAAGCCGGCACGCGCCCACTACTTTCTACTCTAATTCTAAGTGCACTCAAGCCCAGGTCCGGCTTATCTCTCAATCATAGAACACCCGTCACACCCCAATACAACAATAATAACAATAATATAATGCTGAAAGTAAATGACGAAAAAATAAATCCATACAAAAACCTCGACGGGAAAACAAGCGCTAGGATTGACTCGCTTAAGGGACGTTGGATCCCAAATGCATAAGGAACTATCGCAGTCCTTAGCAGCCAGGGGACGTTGGATCCCCAGCAGAGTCGCCAGTTGTCGCTACTGCGAAAATCGGCGCCGGCTGAACAGAAGAGTCGCCACCGTGCGTTATTTATCCCAACAGAGGGAAAGGAAACGCTCGAGGTAAACCTACCGCAAAACGGGGAAAGGTATGGTCATCGCAACCAAAACCTGGATTCGGGAGTCGGTTACGCAAGGGGAAGGTATTAGCACCCCTCACGTCCGTCGTACTCGACGGGATCCACGCTTGTTTTCTAGTACGGATTGTTATTTCTATCTAAACTAAAGGTTAAGGGTTAAAAAGAAAGAAAGGGACTCGGCAAAGTATCGCACTTTATGCCTACGTATTCCCGTCTGGAACGAGAAATCAGAGTCAACGTAGTTCGCCTACCTACGGGAAAGGAGGGGAAGGTTGCTCGCTAGGATATCGCATCCTATGCCTACGTACTATCATACAGCATGAAAGATCAGAGCAAACGTAGTTCGGGCCACGTACGACACAAGTCTGTTTTGATTGTTTTTATTTCTTCTGAAAAAGGGTTTTCCTGATTAACAGTCCCAGCGGACAAAAATGACGTTTTGTTGAGTTCACATTCTTTTACGGAAGAAGTGTCTTTTATTGTGTTTGAAATATTTATTGTGTTTTTCTGTTTGTTTTGAGAAAGAAGAGACATAACTCTATCCTATGGTTTAAAAGGGAATCAAACTAACCTAGTGTTATCATGCATGGGTTAAGACCTAATGTCTATCATGTTCCTCTCTTGCGCAGAGAGAAACAAAGATCCTAAGGGAATGGACGAAAACAGAAACAATAGCATATATACAATAAAGCAGTAAAATGCATGGATGCAGCAATACAAGCGAGGCAAGGGAGTCCCACTCAACCTCGAACCTAGAAAACAATAGGCAAAAGTGAATAGAATTCACTTTCAACCTAACAGGTTAAACAGCAAGCAATACAGTCAGGGAAATTCAATCAATACATCAAGAATTATAAACAGCAAAAAAATAAACAGCAACAGCAGCTCTGCATCAACACCTGTCTTCAAGTCATCTCCAAACATCTACCAGCTACAGGCAAGCATCAGTCTTCATCCTCAAGCCTTCAAGCAAGGTCTTTATCATCAGTCTTCAAGGCTTTTCTTCAAGTCTCAACCTCCAAGATGAATATCAGTCAACAAGATGAAATGGATGTTAAGCAGTCAATGGCCTACCAAAGGTGGCTCACTGACTGTTAACATAATACTGACAGTTTTCCCTCAAAAGTTCTATCTTTCAAATACATTCACTAATCCTTCCAAAGGAAGGAGGTGGGTATTTAAAAGAGACTTTGAATCATAGAGAAAGAATGGAGGCAAACAAGACCTTCCATCTTTGTGAATCAAGTTTTCTACTCTAGAGCTCTGCCTAGCTCCTAAACCCTAGCCTTCAACAGCTGCCAGCAAGATGCTCTTCATCAACTCTGGAAATTAGCCTTCATTCTCTTTGATCTCCAATGGACTTCATCAGCACAGTCTTCAGCTCAAACCCAAGCCCCAAACAAGCCCAGTACCCCACACAGTCAGATAATAACCCTAGAGAGGGCACACCACACAGTCAAGCAAGCACAAGCAATATACTAGTAGTAATAGTAGAATAGGGGAAATCTAGTAATTTCTAAGGGATCTATTATCTACCCATAACCCCTATAGTCCCATACCCCAAAATTCAAACTACAACTCCTAAAAGGAAGGGTTTATCACACCTATGTTATCTCTAAACCCTAGTTTTGATTCTCCTAATCACACCTAAACAAATCATCTAAAAATTAATCCTAAAATTATGAATTAAATCCTATGAGGAAGCTAAAGTTCTAAGTTAGTCACCCTAAAAAGAATAGGCCAAAAATATAAAAGCATCTAACTAAACTAAAATCAACAATATCATGTATCAAATTAAACCACTTAAAAAGCTATTTAAAAGAAAAATATTCTAAAATGCTCAAACAAAATAAAATTGGAATTTTATTATTTCTTAATTTTCTTAACAGAAATATGAACCTAATGAAAAAACAACCACTAAAAAATAAGCATTTTTCATTTTGTTGTGATTTTTTAAAGAAATAAAAAAAATGGAAGAAATTAATATGAATTAAATGAGGTGAGGGGTGCAAACAGTATCTATTTCAGTTAAAAAAGCATGATGGGCCCAGACTGGGGGGCGCGCATAGCAAAGCGCGTCTGGGCCCAGTTGATCAGAAAAATAATCAAAAAGAAAAAAAAACCACAAACGGTGCAAGTAGCAAGAAATAATAGTTCAATGGTATTGGGCCTTGGAAATAAGGGTGCGAATAGCAATTGCAACATGAGCCCAAGCGTTTCTATTAATGAAACGCAGCGTTTCTGCTTCGTAACTTCCCTCCAAATTTGTTTTGAATCCTGGCCATTGGATCTAACCCCAAGTCAAAGTCTCCCACTTAATCAAACGGTCAGGGCATCTTCTTCAACCTTGGACAAACCCTAGCTAGAAATCTCTCTCCCATGCACGATCCTTCTCCTCCTCTGTTCTCCCTCGATTCTTGATGAAATTCCAACATTCCAAAATCAAAAATGCTCTGCATCTCTCCCTCTACACAACCATAGCATTATTTTCCTCTAAAACTCAATCAATATTCAAACCCGATAGGTAGAGAAACCTGGTTCCACCATTTTGCACTGATATCCATCTTGATAATTCCTTCTAATTCTTACACTAACACAATCTACATGCTATGCTGATTATCCTGAGCTATATATCTAAGGTTATCACGCTATATCCTAGGTGTTCTAAGCCCTAACAATTTTGGTGCTCTAATGATAACCTCCATGAATTGCCTTCAAAGTCATCAGAAACAATCATCTAATCATTCCTAACCATTCTAACCTAATAATTCTCTAACATGCTAACTAAATCTATCCAAATCGATGAAAACACTAACCTGGTTTGATGATGAAAACAGGTGCAGAATTCCTTGGATCCAAAGCTTGCAATGCTTGGGAATTGATCAACAAACTTGATTCTTGATTCTGTATGCAAAAGTTCTTGCTCAAACCTCTTGGATCTTGTAATCACAATCTTCTTGCACTTTGGATGATGAAGTTGGTAACACACGAACAGATTTTGATGGAAATTGGATCTATGAAGGATGTAGATGATGATAGGATCAAGAATTTTGGAAATTGATGAAGGTTTGATAGAGTTTGGGATGAATTTGCACACTTGAAGAATGATATGAAACTTGGTATCTTGATCAAAATGAATCACCAACCCTTGAATGAAGCCACTCTACCCAATATATAGATGATCATAGAACACTCTAGAACTTGGTAGAAACTTCTTGTGCACCATTTCCTTGAGTTTTGGCATATGTTAACTTCATACATAAGTAACCAATGGTATCTCTCAAACTTTGCCCTAAACTCAAAAATCTACTTTTGCCAATGTTCTTAAAACATTTTTTCCAATCAAAATGACCTATAATTTCATCCCATTTGGCCATGTTATGAAAAATCTCAATTTTAGGTCACTTTTATTCATTAAATTCACTTTTAAATGACCAAATTTGAAATCTTGAGCTATGGACATTTACCAACTTTCATGATCACCTTTCTAGACTCAAAATGTCATTTGGAGCAAGTTTGATGTTGTGAAGTTTTTCATTTGAAGCATCCTTGTATGAGTTTTGGGCATAGGCTTGAAATGACCTGTAATTCTCAAATGACCAAAATACCCTTTGCTTGCCAAGACCATAAGTAGAGTTCCACAAATCAGATGAAGTCATACCATACCTTTCTAGAAATCTGAGACAACGAGGAACAACTCTTATGTTGACCAGAAATTCATTTGAAATCTCCTTGAGGGGTAAAAGTTGCTTGGAAGACAAGTAACTTTCACAGACAAAATTTCAGATACCTCAGATGACCTGTAACTTGCAAGGACCATAACTTGAGTTCTATAAATCTCCTTGATGTCTTCCACCACTCAAATTAAAGTTCTTGAGATCCTCTACAAGTTTCATGTTGGCCAAGGGTCCATTTGAAGCTTGCATTTTGAATTATCTTGCTTGGAAGAGTGCCCTAAATCAGGGGATTTTACACAGAAACCCTAATTTAGAAATTCCTCTTCTTCTTGATTTCTCTTGATTTCTTCTTGGCACAACACCATATCCTTATCTACATGTCAAATGATGAACCACACATCTCTCAGATAGACCTTGATGCCTTTCAATCAATCATTTGACCTAGGGTTGACCCAGGGTTGACCTAGATGAAACCCTAGTTGACTGTCTTCAACTGCAACTCTTGTGATCACATCAATGACTTGTCTCTCTTTCAAAATGACTTTCTAGGTCCTCCATGATGTCTAGATACCCTCCATGCTCAATCCACAGCTCACAACTTCTTTGATGATCTTCAAATACACTCAAGATAGGAGAGAGATCCACTGCTTGGCCCAATGACTTCTTAGATTTCAAATTCTTTCTGATGACTTGGATATGCCTGAATTTGAATAACAACCTCTTGATAGGTTCATAGAGATGAGAATAGTACTTGGTCCCTTGTTGGATGACTTGCTATGCTATGCTATGCAGATGATTAGACTATGTACATGACTCTATATGCAAATGCTAATGCAATTGAAACATAAACCAAGTGACATAGGTTGAGCAAATTTTAGGGTGCAACATACAGCATCCTGAAAACGACTCAGCTGGGGAAAAGAAGTGCTTGACCAAGCAACTCTGCTAGGGGAACATCTGACATGACGAACACGATCAGTGCATGTCGTACGCCATAAATCCACAAAAATAAGACGAACACGATCCTTGCGTGTATCACAAACAACATCCACTGAAGGGACAAACACGACGAACACGATCACTGCGTGTTTCGAAGTCACAAACAAAACCACATAATGAGACGAACACGACGAACACGATCACTGCGTGTTGCGTTACAACCAGAATCACATGATAGGACGAACACGATCACTGCGCGTTTCGACCATAAATCCAACCGGATAAGATAAACACGATCACTGCGTGCCTTGCGCCACAACCCTCTTGACAGGAGGAACACGATCACTGCGTGCCAGACGAAATAAACTCACATAGATGAGGCGAACACGTTCACTGCGTGCTTCGACCACAAACATGATGAACACGATCACTGCGTGTTTGGAAATAGGACGAATACGATCACTGCGCATCTCGACCAACAAACCCCCAAGATGATGTCGACACGATCACTGCGTGTGTCACAAAACCAACCCATGTAATAGGACGAATACGATCACTGCGTATGCCGACCAACAAAACCACCTGATACAATAGACACGATCACTGCGTGCATCACAAGTTCACATGGTACTACCAACACGATCACTGTGTGCCATACGAATACGATCACTGCGTATCTTGAACACGATCACTGCGTGTTTTGAGCCACGATCCTCTTGACTGGAGGAAACACGATCACGGCGTGCTGTGTGTCTCAACCAACCCACATAACTGGACGAATACGATCTCTGCATATCCTGACCACACATAAGGTGAACACGATCACTGCGCGTTTCATGTCACGGCCCTCTTGACTGGAGGAAACACGATCACTGCGTGCCTTGTGACACAAATTCAACCATGGGACGAACACGATCACTGCGTACTTCGGCCACAAACAACCAGATGAACACGATCACTGCGTGTCTCAATCGCAAATTCGAACAAGACTAGCTACACGATCACTGCGTGCCATGTAATAGGACAGATACGATCACTGCGCATCTCGACCAACAACATCCCAAGATACGATAAACACGATCACCGCGTGCTTCGTACCGCGAATAGAACGAACACGGTCACTGCGTGTCTTGCTCAATAAACCCCCGAGATAATGTCAACACGATCACTGCGTGCCGTACAATACAATCTTCTTAGATCGAGATGAACGCGATCCCTGCGCAATTCGACCACAAATACGCATACCAAGATCAACACGATCACTGCGTGCCTTACAACATGAACCCCATAGATTGTACAAATATGATCCCTGCGTACTTGGACCACAAATCAACATCTCAAGATCAACACGATCACTGCGTGTCTTACAACATAAATCCCATAAATGAGACAAAATACGATCACTGTGTACCTTGACCACAAAATTCACATCTTCCTGAAACCACGATTTCTCTTATCGGCAGGGAACAACACATCTGAAACTGAAGAGGTAACCACCTGGCTTATGTTTCAACAATGCATGTTTGATAATGACGTAATGCTTCCATGCAGCATGGAAATGCTACGTATTTGGGTAAAATGCGAGTATGATGCATGTTTATGCAAAGAGTCACTTCAGCAAAATAAATGCTGAAGACAAAGCTGGATCCGCTGGGGATGACCAGAATACCACCGATACGCTTCCATCAAAATAACTGCTGGAAAGATGAACTAACTCCGCTGGGGATAACCATCCTGCTGGGAAAGTAGCTCACAAACTCAAAACTTCAAACTCTGCTGAAAAATGATCATCCTGACGAGGAAGGATCAACCTGTTGGGGAAAGAGAAAAGCAGTCCTGGAAACTGCTTTCAAAAGGTATCAACACTCTGATTACGCCCTGTGAGGATAATTCATCCTGCTATCACTGAGCTGGGGACTGACCGGTGTGCTCTGATTCGCACTACGCAAGAAACTCTTTGGGGAAGTTAATCATATCCATCTCGACCTTCGCTGGGGAGGACTCTGCTCTGCTCGATAAGCTAATTCTGAACTACTGAAGATACATTGATCTTTTCCTTTGACGCAATCTCCACTCTCCTGGGGAGACAACATTCAATTTTGACTGGGGCGACTTCACCGGGGAAAGGCACAACATTCATCCTCTGGAGAGGGTACTAGCCTGCCATGGACTCAGGCGGGGAACTTTGCGAGCTTTTGAATACCTGCAAAAGTCAACAAGCAAACACAAGACAATCTATGCAAAAAGGAAACATCTTAGTAATCACCCATGACAACCATTCGGGTAATTTTCGGTTTTAACAATCATCGGCCGAGGCCCGCCTGTTTACACGCATGTAAGTTTATCAAAAACATCGGCGTTTTTTACAAACAAAACTGCAAAAATCAAAACCAAAGTCACACACTACACTGAATAACACACTTTATTGATAACGGCCTGAGAATAGGCAAGATTTGTACATCAGATACAACTCCTGAAAAGAGGTAGTCACGCATAAACAAAATGCAGAAGTATACAAATATACAGAATAAAATTTGTACACATGTCGGCAACGTGTTGCAGACGAACACCATGAACCGATCCTCCTATGACTCGCCAGACTCTGACGCTTTCCTGATCTCTGTCTTCGGAAGAGATTGCTTTGGATAGCCGACCCCCAGATGCTCCCAAACCACTAACAATCAAACTTGGACCGCAGTCATTTGCTTCTCAAATCCCTAACTTTTGCGTGAATCGCCCTTTGCGGGTTTTCGATTCACCGGAATACCCTTTTTTGCCGAAGCCGCCCAGTGTAGGTTTTCGACTTCGCGGGTGTACATTCTTTTCAATTATATCCCTAACTTTTGCCCGAACCTTTTTATTCTGTTTTTGGTTCGCCAGGATGCCCCATTTTTGCCTGGACTCTCTTTTTGCTGTCCAGCGGGTCTCTTTAAGCAAAGTATTTTTTAACTGCGTCCGAGTTCACAGGGGACGTAAAGTCTTCACCGTCCATGGTGGATAACAATAAGGCTCCTCCGGAGAAGACCTTTCTCACGACGTATGGACCTTCATAATTGGGAGTCCATTTGCCCCTATGATCCGATTGCGGTGGGAGAATCTTCTTCAGCACAAGATCATCCGTCTGAAAGCTTCGTAGTCGAATCTTCTTGTCGAACGCTTTCTTCATCCAGCTCTGATACAGCCTACCATGTGCAATGGATTCCAGTCTCTTCTCGTCTATCAAGCTCAGCTGGTTCAATCTACTTCTCACCCATTCTGCCTCATCAAGCTGAACATCAAGCAAAACCCTCAAAGATGGTATCTCAACCTCCAATGGCAGGACTGCCTCCATGCCATACACCAGTGAGAACGGAGTTGCCCCAGTTGATGTATGCACTGTAGTACGATAACCGTGCAAAGCGAACGGCAACATCTCATGCCAATCCTTATACGTTACCACCATCTTCTGAACAATCTTCTTTATGTTCTTGTTGGCCGCTTCAACAGCACCATTCATCTTGGGTCTGTACGGAGATGAATTATGATGCTCGATCTTAAACTCCCGACAAAGATCCCTCATCATCTTATTGTTCAGATTCGAACCATTATCAGTAATGATCCGTTCAGGAATACCGTATCTGCAAATTATATCCCTCTTGATAAATTTGGCCACCACCTGTTTGGTCACGTTGGCGTAAGAAGCCGCTTCCACCCACTTAGTGAAGTAATCGATCGTAACCAGAATGAAACGATGCCCGTTAGATGCCGTAGGCTCAATTTTGCCAATCATATCAATCCCCCACATGGAGAAAGGCCACGGAGAAGCCATAACATTCAGTGGACTGGGTGGCACATGGATCTTATCGGCATAGATCTGGCACTTGTGACACCGCTTGGCAAATTTGAAACAATCCGTCTCCATTGTTAACCAGTAATACCCTTCTCGCAACAATTTCCTGGTCATAGCATGTCCATCGGCATGCGTACCGAAAGTTCCTTCATGGACCTCTTCCATGAGTAAATTGGCTTCCTTCTCATCTACACACCGGAGGAGTACCAAATCGTGGTTCCTTCTATACAAAACGCCGTCGGGATTCAGATAGAAGTTGCCTGCTAATCTCCTTAGAGTCTTCTGATCACGACTGGATGCCCCAGCCGGATATTCCTTATTCTTCAGGAAATTCTGTATGTCGAAATACCAAGGTTTGCCGTCAGACGCTTCATCAATTGCAAACACAAAGGCCGGCCTATCAAGGCGAGAGATGACAATCCTGGGAGCCTCATTCCAGTAGTTGACCTTATACATTGAGGACAACGTTGCAAGAGAATTTTCCATTTGATTCTCCGCTCGAGGTACATGATGAAATTCCACCCTATCGAAGAAAGGTAACAACCTTCTCGCATAATTCATGTACGGCACCAAATCAGGTTGGCGGGTCTCCCATTCTCCTTTAATCTGGTTCACCACTAGCGCTGAATCCCCATATACATCCAGATTCTTGATCCTCAGATCAATCGCCTCTTCTAACCCCATAATGCAAGCTTCGTACTTTGCTTCGTTATTCGTCACTGGAAAAGTCAATCTGGCTGTGAACAGGATGTGCGACCCGTGGGGAGTTGTAATGATCGCCCCGATCCCGCTACCGTACGAGTTGACAACCCCATCAAAAATCAATTGCCACTGGGAACTCCGCTCAGGACCTTCACCAGGCAACGACTCATCACAACCTTTAGCTTTCAAGTACATTATGTCCTCATCAGGAAACTCAAACTTCATAGGCTGATAATCCTCAACTGGCTGTTCGGCAAGATATTCGGACATAACACTTCCCTTAATGGCCTTCTGGGAAACATACTGGATATCGTATTCTGTCAATACCATCTACCATCTAGCAATCCTTCCAGAGAGCGCTTGCTTTTCAAACACATATTTGATCGGATCCATCTTCGATATCAGCATGGTTGTATGATTCAGCATGTACTGTCTTAGACGTTTGGCAGCCCACGCCAATGCACAACACGTCTTTTCGAGCATAGAGTATCGAGATTCACAATCCGTGAACTTTTTACTCAAGTAGTAAATTGCATGCTCTTTCCGTCCTGTCTCGTCATGTTGACCGAGAACACAACCCATACTGTTCTCAAGAACCGTCAGGTACATAATCAGTGGTCGTCCCGCTACTGGGGGTATCAACACTGGAGGTTCCTGCAAGTATTCTTTTATCTTTTCAAATGCCCTTTGGCAATTGTCATTCCAGACCACCGCTTGATCTTTCTTTAATAGTTTGAATAATGTTTCACACGTGGTCGTTAGGTGAGAGATGAACCTAGCAATGTAGTTCAACCTCCCTAAGAACCCACGGACTTCTTTTTCTGTTCTCGGTGCTGGCATCTCTTGTATTGCTTTTATTTTTTCAGGATCGACCTCGATTCCTTTCTTGCTCACAATGAACCCCAGTAGCTTCCCGGATCTCACTCCGAAGGTACACTTGTTAGGATTCAGCCTCAGCCTGAACTTCCTCAGCCTCTTGAACAACTTCAGCAGATTAACCAGATGTTCTTCCTCCGTTTGAGACTTGGCAATCATGTCATCGACATACACCTCAATCTCTTTGTGCATCATGTCGTGAAAAAGCGTTGTCATAGCCCGCTGGTACGTTGCCCCAGCATTTTTCAAACCAAAGGGCATCACCTTATAACAGAAGGTTCCCCACGGGGTGATAAAGGTCGTTTTTTCCATATCCTCCGGAGCCATTTTGATCTGGTTGTACCCCGAAAATCCATCCATGAAAGAAAATACCGAAAACTGAGCTGTGTTGTCAACTAACACATCAATATGCGGCAACGGGAAATCATCTTTCGGGCTCACTTTGTTTAGATCCCTATAATCAACACACATTCGAACCTTGCCATCTTTCTTTGGCACAGGCACGATATTAGCGACCCAAGTAGGATAGGTGGTAACAGCCAGGAACCCAGCATCCCATTGCTTCTGCACTTCTTCCTTTATCTTTACGGCCATGTCAGGACGAGTCCTTCTGAGTTTCTGCTTCACAGGTGGGCAATCTTCCCTCAACGGCAGACGATGAACAACCATATCGGTATCCAAACCTGGCATGTCCTCGTAGGACCAAGCAAATATATCACTGTATTCACGCAGCATCTCAATAAGCTCTTACTTGATGTCCACTTGCAACGCGGCCCCTATACGGATATTCCTGACGCATTCTTCAGACCCCAAGTTGACAATATCAATCTCTTCCTGGTGAGGCAGAATGACTCTCTCCTCTTGCTTCAACAACCGACTCAGCTCTTTTGGTAAGTCACTATCCTCAACAATCTCTTCCTTGGCTTGGAAGATCGGATGCTCGAAGTCTAAACGAGTCATAGGAAGTCTTTGGTCGATGTCATCTGAGAATTCATGAATCCTGCGAGGGAAACGGTTAAGTGCTTCAAAAATGATGTACAAGCAAAATGCATAACCACGCTGCCAAAAAATAAAAAACAGAAAGAAAAGGATCGCAACATTTGAATGTAAAAAACGTCGTCATTTATTGATCATGCAAACATACAGGTAAACAGTTAGGCCCTAAGACAAGATCAACGATGCCCCGGGCAAGGCATGTGATTATACAATGATTGAAAAAACAACGCATTACTGTTTGGTGACTCGGATGACGTCCTGGATGGACCAGTTGCATAGGCTTTGCCCCGGCGTGCTGGGTCGAATCCATGCGTCCATGTCGCAGTCGCTATCCACTTCCTCCGTATCAGACACGGCATTAATCCTTTCGAAGCTAACTCCTCCGGGCGTGAACACGACAGGTCCCTTGTACTTAGCCGCACTCTGCGAGGGAGATGGGCGGTACCCCAAGCCATACCTATCTTGCTTCACTGGGATGTCCAGAACCTGCCCCCACTTCTGAGTCTCTCCTGCTTGTACCAACGCCTTGGCTTCTTTATATGAGGAGACGACCACCTCTTGCCCTTCACTCTTTAACGGAGCCTCTTCTTTAACCTTCACCCCTTCGAACGCCTGACACAGCATTTCATGGATCTCTCCATCTACCTCCACGTACTTGAAGGAAGACAAATGACTGACTAAGATATCCTCTTCGCCACACACCGTCACAATACTCCCCTCAACCATATACTTCAGCTTCTGATGGAGTGTAGAAGTTACTGCCCCAGCGGCATGAATCCAAGGTCTCCCAATCAAACAACTATATGCAGGCTGGATGTCCATGATGTAAAACACTGTATCAAACACCTCCGGACCTACCTGGATGGGTAGCGTCACTGACCCGAATACTGACCTCCTTGTTCCGTCAAAGGCCCTCACCACCAAATCACTAGGGGTGCACAACAACCCACGGGTATCTAATTTCAACAGGGCTTTCTTTGGTAACACATTCAACGAAGACCCAGTGTCTACCAGCACATGGGATAAAATAGTGCCCCGACATTCGATAGAGATGTGCAAGGCGTTATTGTGATCACGCCCTCTAGGCGTTAGGTCAAAATCCGTGAATCCCAGACCATGCCCAGTGTTAACATGTGCCATAACTCCCTCCAGCTGATTAACTGAAATCTCTTGCGGGACGAAGGATGTCTCAAGTACCTTCAATAGGGCATTTCTATGCGCCTCAGAACACAACAACAGCGATAATATGGAGATCTTTGACGGGGTCTGCTGCAGGTGATCTACAATCTTGTAATCACTTTTGCGAATCAACCTCATGAATTCTTCCACATCTTTGCTTATCGGCTCTTTCTCCTTACTCCCCGAAGATTCCCCCTCAACAACTTTGTTCTTACCCCTGGCCAGCCTCTCTGCCTCGACCTCAGGTGAAGTGAAAATTCTCCCGCTCCGGGTTATACCACCCGCTCCCACTATGTTGCCTACGGATCCCGCTGGCGGATCATTCAAGTCAATCTTTTCCCCATTGCAATACACTTCAGCGCCATAGCACCATGGGACTGCCTTTGTGCTTTCATAAGGGACTGGCTTAGCCTTGGTAATAGTAATGGTCGGCCTTTTCGATGATGCCGAAATCGTCACTGATTTGAACGGAATGGTGATTGTAGCAACCTCGCTGCGCTCTTTTTCAGATCCTGTCTCAATAGACTTCTCTCGCCCCACAGCCCTGTCAAACTGCAGGATTCCTTCATCAGTCAAACCTTGAACTCCCCTTTTCAACTTCTCATAGCCCCCAGGTTGAACCAAACAGTCAGCACATTCTTCACTGCAACCGGGATAAACACCTCCTTTCAATAAACGTTGCTTTATGTAACTCAAAGGGGTTTTCAGCTCGCTCACCTCCGAAACCAAGTCCAAATCATCATTTAGCAGGATTGCATTGGCCCCAGCCCCACCATGCTTGGGCATTGGTTGCTGCGTGATATTGGGACCGTCCTTCCCGAAGTTAATAGTCGTACTATCAAGCAAGTCCTGTACTTTATGCTTGAAAGCTAGGCAATTTTCAATATTGTGCCCTGGTGCACCCGAATGGAAGTCACGGTGCTCATTAACATCATACCCGACTGGTGGCTGGCCAGTAGGTGGTGCTAAGGTCCTCTTCTCGACTAGCTGCAATTTCAACAAAGTTTGAAGGAGTTCTGCATATGATACCGGCGGTACTTCGAATACTCTCCTCGGTCATGGGTTCTGAAGCCTGCGCTGATTATTATTAGCCTGCTGCTGTGGTTGTTGTCTCTGCTGCTGAGAAGGCCCTGGAATGGTTACGCTTGCAACTTGCGACTGCTGATGCCAGTTCTGACGTTTATTCCTCCGTCGAGCATTTTATACGGCGTTGGTATCACCCTGCCTTTTACCACCAAACGTCTTCTTATTACCTCCTGCGGAACTGGACTCACCCGCTTGAATTTTACCAATCTTTACCCCGTTTTCAATGCACTCCCCCATCAAGATCAACTCAGAGAAAGTACTCATCGAAAAATTGAGCAACCGGTCATAGTACATTCCAGAGAACGTTCCTATGAACATATCCATCATTTCGCGCTCCACCATCGGAGGGTGTACCCTAGCATCTAGATCTCGCCATCTCTGGGCGTATTCTTTAAAGCTCTCGCTAGACTTTTGAGACATGCTTTGCAGCTGGACTCGGTTAGGGGCGAGATCACTATTATATTGATAATGTCAAACAAAAGCCTCTGCCAGCTCTTTCCAACTCCTGATCTGAGTAGGCTCCAAGCTCATGTACCACTCCAGCGATGGCCCTGACAGGCTATCCTGGAAGAAGTGCATTAGCATCTTTTCATCCTCAGAGTACACGGACATACGCCTGTAAAATGCGCGCACATGCACCCTATGGCATGTATCCCCTTTGTACTTATCAAATGACGGCGCTTTGAATTTCAGCGGGACCCTCAACCCTGGGACTAACCCCATATTTGACATAACCAGCCCAAGAGCATTCTGGCTGGCCAATCCGTTCACCTTCTCTTCTAGCAATCTCATCCGATGGTTGTCATCCCTAGCCCTTTCATAACCCTCGTTCTGACCAGAGAACACATCCTCCTGACGATCCTCCCAGCGAGGTACTGCGTCGTATCCAACATAATCTGCATCACGGCCCGGACCCGTTTGGAAGTACCTGGGGTCATACCTCAGATTGCCCATCTCTTGAGCGTTGCATGCACCAGTTCCATATCCAAGATTACCATAACCATAGTCACCAAACCCAGCCTTGGTGCCAGCAATGTTGCCATACCCCATGTTCACACCATTGAAGCCCTGGTTACCATTGATACCATTCATTCCGACATTCTCAACACCCCCATTGAAACCCTGGTTGACATTACCCACAAATACCCCAGCAGTATCTGCATTGGCATTCATATTACCGGTGTTCCCACCTCCACCTACAGGACCAGTTTCTCCAGCATTCAAACCGGTTACGGGAATAGCATCAGCACTTTGACGATTCTCAATTCGGGGAGAAGCAGCAATATTTTCACCATGCGGTGTCCCGTTGTTTTCAGCCCGTGCGACTATCGGTTGAACCAGATTCTGCAGCTGCTCTTGTCCCTTGGCGATGGTCTCCATGGTTTGCATGAGCCGAGCCATCCTGTCACGCATCTCTTGCATTTCACTCTGCACGTTGTCCATGATCTTCTTCTGGTTAGTCCTTGTGGAATAACGATGGATTCGTTGATCTGCAATCCTGAAAGTACCTGGAATGGATGCAGGAGATAAGATACATGGATCACAAACCTGTAATGCAAATATGAGTATGTATGCAAAATGCAATATGTGCCTGTGCATTGGGGAATATTACTCCCCCCCCCCCCCCCATTCTAGTGCTAATACATTTGATACAGGGTAGCGCCGTGACAGTGCGGTGACAAAAGTTGCAAGAAGTTGAAATTCAATCACAAAAGAGAAAACAACTCATATATTGAACAGGCCTTCAAAGGCAAAAGTATAACACCAATGTATCACAAGACGAACAAAAACATGACCTCAACCCACAAGCCGGGTGATGGTCAGCATACAATAAAGCATGAACAAATCAGGTATGCCCATAATCCCTATACTCCCCTAACAGCTTCTTTGTCTTGGGATGATCAAGCTGAACAAGCAATCCCTCTATGAGTAGACTCCTCTGCTTAAGAACTCGCCGTAAGTCGTCGGTGGACTCTTCCCATGTGCCTTCACCAAAGCACTCATCTAGCTTCCTCTTCTGGGATCGAGCTTCCTTTCTGCGGGCATCAACTTGCTTCAGTGCATCTTGAAGAGCATATCTAGTCATGACTTCTTCTTCATGCTGCCTCCTGGTGGCCTTCAATTGGTCCTGAAGATCGGAGATCTGTTGCTTCAACTTATCCTCCCGTTCCTTGTTGTTAGTAAGAGTGGCATTCCACGTCTTATTGAATGAAGCGATCTCTCGGTAAGCGATGTCCAACGACTTCTTCTTAGCTTCCATCATGTCATGAGAGCTCTTAAAGTCTTGTCCCAGGCGTTCCCGCTTCTGCTTTTCTTCAACCAACTTAGTCTTCAACAAGGTTACCATCTCAGTTTGTTGTTGAAGGGAGTACGCAGCTTCGTTCTTCTCACTTCGAATCTGGGCCAATTCTCTTTCTAGCTCTTCATTAGCCATTATCAAAGCCTCCTTTTCCTTCACCACTTGCTCATAAACCTCAATGGGAACAGTCGTGGGTTCCTCTACCGGAGTAGGAACAGGAGATGACACAAAAGGATAGGGCATCTGAATCTGCTTGACCCTTTCTCGCATCCAAGCTTGGTACGGAGGATAAGCCTGACAGTCGTTCTTTCCCAACAATGGTTTTCCCCTTCTAGAGATGTGATTCCAAGCGTACTGCAGCTTGGCCAATAAGTCTCCTCTCAGGTCACCTGTGAAGTACAGAGATTCCTGTACCTCTTCTGCCTTCGGCGGGATCTTCAATGCATATCCAAATTGACGAACAAGCAAAGAAGGATTGTAATTGATACATCCTTTCCTCCCAATTAAGGGCACGTTTGGATATCTTGCACAACTAAAAATAATCTCGGACCCCAGCAAATTCCTATCAAACCAAACCATCTCCTCAGAAGTCAATCTCATAAGGCGCTCGGACCAATCAGACTCATTTGCAAGCTCTACGAAAGGACCCTTCTTCGGTAAGTGTTTATCAAACCACATCTTCAGTAAAGGCACGCAACAATGAACACTCTTCCATCGCCGGTTCTCATTCTTGTAATGGAGGGAATGATAGAAATCCCCAATCAATGTCGGTACTGGATTGCTGGCAGCAAATAGATGAAGTGCGTCAAAGTCTACAAAATCTGGGAGGTTTGGGAATAGCACTATCCCATATATACACAAAGCCAACAAAGCGTTGAATACCACCCAGTAGCCACTCTTGGCATACTCTCGCGCCTTGCTAACCAGAAAGCTAAAGCGAATCTAGGAATCCCGTACCAAGAAGTCACTAACAGCTCAGAAGCATCCATATGCAAAGCTACCGCTAAATCCTCCAACTTAGGCTTAGCATCAAAATGGATGAACGGGACCTTGTTCTGTACTGGCAAACTAAGGAATTCTGCATATTCCTCCATAGTAGGACCCATAAGGAAATCTGTAAACGTGAAGCATCTCAGAGCAGGATTGTAAAACTGCAGCAATGTATACAATCCATTCAAATCATATGCACTGGGTCTACAAACCAAACTCAAAAGCCTCCCATAACTCTTCTTGAAGCTAGCCCTAACCTCATCATCCGCAAGGGCAATCAAACTCAATATAGAATTCACATCCGGAGTGGGCAGCTTATACGCAACTGTCTTCCGCACACTACCCATATCAACAATCAGAAGTCCGGAGCACTAGAACAGGGAAGTATGTAATGCACCTGCAGCACAGACACACGTTAATGAAATGCAATGATAAATGGGTATGCAAACAATGCAATGCAAACAGCTGCAATAGG
This sequence comes from Lathyrus sativus, assembly GCA_963859935.3. NCBI lineage: Eukaryota > Viridiplantae > Streptophyta > Magnoliopsida > Fabales > Fabaceae > Lathyrus > Lathyrus sativus. The sequence continues at coordinate 203,375,813 of OZ012741.1, forward strand.
GGATCAAGTGCCCTGAATAAGAAGCCCAAGTCACACTAAGAACAGGTCTCAGACAGACCCTCCAATACTCATCAAACCCTGGTCTCAGACAGACCTCACAAAGAACTCCAGCCTGGTCTCGGATAGACCCAATAATATAACCCACACCTGGTCTCTGACAGACCTAGTAACAGTCCATGAAATATCCACAATCCTGTATCTCATGAGAAATAAACCGGTAGTCTGAAGGTCAAGTTACCTGCATGCCCCAAGTCCCTCTCACAGGTAGATGTCCCTATAACTGGCACAAGGTACGACATCCTATGCGGTCCTCGGCGTCACAGACTTTCAGGGTTGAGGATACGATACCCAGAAGGTGTGGCATCATCAAATCCTGAAGAGGCCTCACTTAGCCAACTTCCAAATGATCGGTCCCCGGAGTCGACAATCCAACTAACCAACAGCCCACTGCACCCAAAGGGTGAAACAGGAAGTCAACCAGAAGGACCTCGTCCGAGCGTAGATTTCGCGGGAAGCTAGTACATGCAAAGCATGCACACCCCCACTAATCTCTACTCTAATTCTAGGTGCACTCAAGCCCAGGTCCGGCTTATCTCTCAATCATAGAACCCCCATCAAACCCACAATACAGCAATAATAATGATAATAAAATGCTGAAATGTAAATACAGAAATGTAAATCCATACAAAGCCCACGACGGGAAAACAAGCGCTAGGATTGACTCGCGTAGGGAACCGTTGGAGTCCCCAGCAGAGTCGCCAGCTGTCGCTACTGCGAAAATCGGCGCCGGCAATACAGAAGAGTCGCCACCGTGCGTTATTTATCCCAAAGGAGGGAAAGGAAACGCTCAGAGTAAACCTAACGCAAAGACGGGAAAAGGTATGGTCATCGCAACCAAAACCTGGATTCGGGAGTCGGTTACGCAAGGGGAAGGTATTAGCACCCCTCACGTCCATCGTACTCGATGGGATCCACGCTTGTTTGTTTGTACGGATTACACTTCTATCTAAACTAAAGGATGATGGCTGAAAAGAAAAGAAAACATGACTCGGCAAAGCATCACACTTTATGCCTACGTATTCCCGTCTGGAACGAGAAATCAGAGTCAACGTAGTTCGCCTACCTACGGGAAAGGAGGGGAAGGTTGCTCGCTAGAATATCGCATCCTATGCCTACGTACTTTCATACGGCATGAAAGATCAGAGGAAACGTAGTTCGGGCTACGAAGGAACACATGTTTGTTCAGTTGTTTTTTAACCTGAGTAGGGTTAACAATCGGTTCTAGCAGTTTGGTGTATGCAGCTCGACCATTGGAGACTTAGGCGTTACCGTTTGCGAGAGAACCGAGAGTTAACGAAACTCTCTTTAAGAAAATTGTTTCTCCTGATTAAAGTCCAAGAGGACAAAAAGACGTTTTATTCTTTGTTTTTTTGTCTTTTACGAAGAAGAAATGAGTTAAATTCTATTTGCAACCTTTATTAAGTGTTTTTGAATTGTTTTGAGATGAGAAGAGAACGGGACAAACTAAGGGGGGACTAGACCAAACCCTAAAAGTTGTCATGCAAAATGTACCTAAAGTTGGGATTACAAGAGGGAAACATCTACCTAATGTTATCATGCATGTTTAGGACCTAAATGTCTATCATATCCTCCCTTTAACAAGGAAGAATGGAAGTCCTACGGGAAAGGAAAACGAAAGGAAGAAACGGAAATACAAGTAATAACCGCATACAAGTGAACATGAATATAGCAATGGTAAATGCAATGCAAAGGAGGGAGGACGGTCCGTCTCAACCTCAAGCCCATTCATGGATGGAATAAGAAAATATCAAGTGATCATATGCAAAGAATCGAGTGAAAACTCGGAATGAAACGCGTAATCCACTATTTGGAATCGCAACGTGCTATCATGCAAACAAGTCGATAATTGGGCAAGCTACACATACAAATAACATCCACCTAAGGGGTCTTCCAATACCTCTAACCTATCTATAATAAGAAATATAAACCACGGTGTTCACCACGCAAACACAAATCGGCCGTTGGAGCCTTAACAAAAATAAAGTCCGTTCGGAAGTCCAAATTACAAGTTCGAATACAAAACATAAGAAAAATAGCAAAAGGTGCTAAAAAAATCAAATAAAAATCTCCCATTACCTACATCAATCCACAAACCAGGGGTGAGAGATACCATAAAAATATCCACAATGAAATGGTCAAACAAGATGAAAACAATGCAAGATATCTCATGTATACCAAAGGAAAGATTAAAGTGGAGCATGTTAAAGAAAGCATCCAAAACCAATTAAAATGGTACAATAAAATTCCCACAAAAATATATCACAATACCTCAACATGTGTATGAGATCCCTGCAAAAGGATTGACATTTAAACAATGTTTTGATACATCAAACAAAATTTACAAAATGATAGCACCAGCATTGCTAATGTTTTGACAACTAAAATGTAAAAAAATCTAATAAAATGACGAAAAATGGAAAAAATATGGTTCCAATTCTTTAAAATTTCAGACATCTTGAAGATTACACAGAAAACAATGGGGATCAAAAAGACTAATTTTCCTATTTTTAATGTAATTAACAAAACAGGTATTAAAACAGAAAATAAAAGAAAAAGAATATGAAATAAGAAATATGGTAAATGGTTAAATCAAGACAGAAAAAATAGAAATGGCACTGGCTGGGATCGAACCAAGGACTTGGAGGAGGCTGTAGAGGGGCCGAGCGTGACACGTGTCACATCCTGGGAGTGCTGCGTTTTTGTGAAGAAAATTAAGGAATAAAATGTGAAGAAGAGTTGCTTGGGAGTGTCGAACCATTGCACTAAGGGTGGGGGGCGCCTCCTAACATGCTGACGTGGCGGAGCCATGTTCTTTGGATCTTGGCTTGGTCAAATTTTCAACTCTCATCCAATGGATGCTGAGTCATCTTCTCCAAATGCCTTGCCGGAGCTGTTCAAAGGGTGGTGGCCGGAATTTTTTCCGGCAAAACTTTAAAACCCCATAACTTCTTCGTTTCTTGACGGATTCTCGATTTGTTTGAGTCCATTTTGCCCAGAATTTTATGTAGAATAATAATATGGACATGAAACATATTAAAAGCCTCTAAAAAATTCAAATCCGAATTCAACTCAAAAATTCAAGAACTAAAAAAAACCATGAAACTCTCCCAATAATATCCAGAATCCAATGCCATGTTATGGTGAATTAAATGATGTAAAAAAAAGCAATGGAAAGATGGATTAATATTGTGTAATCTTGAATTACCTAAACCTCCAAAAAGTGGTTTCTATGGCTTTCCACAACCTCCAAAGCTTCAAGAAACTTGTGTAGAATCCCTCACCAATATTTTCCAGAAATGATTTGATCAATAGAAGTGCTTGAAATGGTGGAGAACATAATTTTGGAATTTTTCATGGAGCTTCCTTAATGGACATGTAGAACACTTTCTTGCACCAAAAGTTTTGTCAAAAAAAATGAGGAAGAAAGTATGTGAATGGTATGGAATTAATTGTGATAATAGAATGGGAAAAAATGGAGAGAAAGAAAGATATGAAATTTGAATATTCAAAGGGTGGCAAAATGTGAAGAAAAATGGAAGGAAGAAAAAAATGTGTAAGAAAGTTTTTTTTTTGGCCTTTGGTTCATGTTCTTATAATACTTGCATCATAAGGAAGCTTCTAGGCTCATAAAAATCCCTTGTTTCTAAGCCCAAGCCCAAGATCCGTCGCGTAACTTGAATCGTAAGTAATCCCGAAATAGGCCTTGATAAAACCCTCAAATGAAAAATTTAATAATGCCATCATTCTTAAAACATGATTTCCATTCAAAATAAGCACAAATATGCCTCGGTCCGAATAAAATTTGGCGCCATACCAAACTATGCCTTTTCGCGCGTTTTCACCGAAACGACCTTCACTAAACTCCCGCCACGAGCTAGCCCATCCAATCCTTGAAGTTTAATTGACCAAATGACCCCATTTGGAGCAACTTTCATGTTGGAAAAAAGTTCATTCGAGTTACGCAACTTGGTGAACTTGACTCGCAATAATATGACCTGTAATCATATTTTCCCGAAATACCCCTATCTTGCAAAATTCATAACCTGAGCTCTGCAAATCAGATGAAAGACTTCTAGTACTTGTCGGAAAGCTAAGATCATGAGGAACAACTTCCATTTTCATCAAAAAGTCATTTGAAACTTCCTTCAGAGGAAAAAGTTGCACGGAAGTTGATCGATTTTCACTGATAAATTTAAGACGTCTCCGATGACCCGTAATTTGTAAAATTCATAACTTGAGTTCTGTAAATCCGCTCAAGGACTTTTGGTACTCAAATTAAAGGTATTGAGACCCTCTACAGCTTCATGAGCTCTATCCATATTCCATACCCAAGATCCAGGCTTCACAAACCTCCGGTGATCTTTAAAATGCTCCCTAGTTAGGAAATGAACTTCGAACAAGCGCTTGAACTTCTCAGGAATTCAGCCTCCTGACTAATGGTCTTGATGACTTCTCAAGCTTGCATAAACCTTTGGCTAGGCTCTTTTTTTTTATATATATCTCACTTGATCCCCTGCTAAATGCTAATGTAATGATATGCAAATGCTAGAACTATGCTATGCTAATGTAGTGAAACATAAACCAAGGTTAGAAAAAGGTTGGGCAAATTTTGGGGTGCAACAGTTGGCATACAACATGTCCCAGCAAGCGAATTACACTCCATAGTTAAGCCATGGCCATTCAGAGGTTGGGCTTTGGACCTGATAGGAGAAATTCGACTGCGTCTTCCAAAAACCAGAAGTATATTTTGTTAGGGATAAACTATTTTACCAAGTGGGTCGAAGCATGGACTTACAAACAAAGTTAAATGGCTTACAAAGGCCAGTACAATCTGCTCTATTACAAAGCCTAAATAAATCAAAAAGGAATATTTGCCTTCATCTTAAGATAGTTCGACTTTTTAAGTTCAAGGCAGCTCTGGCATTGTGTTTTGTCTGCCCTCAGCTGGGCAACTTCAGATTCCAAACGACGGGCGTCCTCAGTAACGACATGTTCAAGTTCAGCTGTTAGGGAAGAATCATCGAAAGAAGATAGTTCAGTATTTTTCTTCTTGGCTTTTGCTATCTTACTGCGAAGTTTCTTTATCTTGCGCTCCCAGCATGCAATGTTCGCCTCATTAGTAAGGATCTCTTGCTTATTTTTCTCCCTCGTCTCCTCCAACGCAACGATCCTCTCTTCAAAGTCAACAACAGCACTCCAAGCGGCCGCTTCACTGCCAGCTTTCGTTTGAATGTCACCCTCAATCTGGGGCAATAATCGGAAGTCTTTGTAAACCTGGTTAATCAAGGTACCAACTTCTTGAATAACATTCGCGACATCAGGAGTAAGGGATTTAATATCCATTTGTTGAAGAAGAGATTTGAGGGGAAGATGGCTGGCTGGGCTCATTTGCAGGAGGGTGAAAAGATCCCCTTTGAAAATCTTTTTCTTAACCTTATCGAGGGCACTGTCAGTTGGCTGCTTCGAGGTTTGCCCTTCAGATGTCGAGGTACTGAGAGTTCGGTCAGAAGAATGACTCCACCTGCTCAACAAAAGCCTAATGTATTGTCGAGGGTTAGAAACCTTCAACGCATCCAATTCGGCGGAGGTAAGCTGAGTTTCGCCTTGGGAGGGGATTGTTGGAGTATCCTTGGGGGTAGAAGAAACAGGAGTCTTTGTCACTTCAACAGTTGTGGTTTTTTCGACAGGGGTTTCCACAGTTTTCAATTCTTTATCTTGGCCTTCTTTTGCCTTTGCGTCATCCTCTTCCATTTCATCTTCAGTACCTTCATCAATGGACTCGTTCAATTCAGACTAAGGCATGGCTTGATCCTCAACAGCATGATCACCTTCGACATCTTTTTCATCCACAATTATTGTTTGTCCCAAGGGAGAACTGTTCGTATCAATCAAGTTTTTGCCCCCTCCAAAGTGTTGACTTCATCATCTGCTATGATAGGATCGACCCGGACATTGTTGTCTTCATAGTCAGAACCATCAGTTTGAGACTGCTAGGTAGTTGTCTTTGCGGGAGAAGGAGGGACTATGAAAGAATCAGGTTTATTAATCTCACCAAGGGAACTCATACCAGAACCCAAATCAGAAGTGGAATGATAGGTAGGCTCACCTTGGCTATTCAAAGGATAAAGCGACTGAGGAAGCTTGGTGGGATCAGATTGTGGAACCCCAGCATCAGCCTAGAAAAGACAGACATTAGAAGGAGTGGGACCAAAAAATCAGTACAAGACCCAAAGAAAGATAGGTGCACAATATACCTTGACATTTTCGTCAGCAGGGCTGGAGTTGTCACTCTCCATGGGAACAACAGTTTGGATCGAAGCATCCCCTATGGGAGCCTGAGTAAGGTCTTGAGGGGGAGTATTAGTCTGAGGTATGTTGGTTGCAAGAGGAGCGGATGGAGCATCAGGAGTATCCACATCATGGACAATCTTTCATTTTCTTTTTACTTGAAGACTCTCACGAGGAGATCCACCTTCGTCATCAGAATCAATGATAATTTGGGCAGAAGCCCTTTTTAATCTTTTTTTAGTGGTGGGTGGTTTTCGACTAACCTGAAAGCAACATGAAGTGTTAAGAGTGATTAAGGAGGTCGAAATAGTAGAAAATTGCGGAGGATTACCTTCTGGTCTTCAACCTTGCCTTCAGTTTTGGTTGCTGGGGCAGCACGTTTCGGAGCAGCTGAAAAATAAATAATACCAAAGCCAGTTAGCAACAATAAAGCTCAGAGACGAAAGTCCAAATCAAAGGGGGATGAACCTTCAAGAATGTCGGATTCGATGCGAACATCTTCGATACTAACATGAAGGTGCCCTTTAAACTTATTGAGTATATGTTTAGTCGGAACCACCCGCTGCGGTTTGGGCTTCGACTGCTGTCGAAGAATTTTTATGGCGTCTCCACAAATAAACCAATATGGGAATGAAGGGGCAAGAGCCACGCTAAAACCAGCAGTTGGTAGTTGAGGGACTTTTGAGGGAAAAAGTTTAAAGGCAACCTCATACCGTTTCTCACGAGGAACAGAAAAGGGAATCTTTAAACTATCCAATTTTTTAGAAAACTTTTCTTTCAAAGTAACAGCAGCCTCACGGATGGTTCGACTAACATCATCTGGCCGATAGGCAGTTTTGAAGTACTTCTGGAAGGCTTGAATCTCTTTGATATGGGTAGACGTACCTTTCATGATCTTCTCCTGCACATCAACGAAAGCTTGGTCAATCAAGCGAGCAAAACTGGAAGCGTCAAGAAACTCTGATGCATAATGTTTCGACCACCAGTCGCAGAAGTCTTGGGAGCAGAAATAAGAAGGTTCAAAGTGGACAGGCGTAAGAAAAGACTTATGGGGGTGGCGCGCCAATTGTGTCGAGCAGTCAAGGGGAGATAGCACCGCTAAAGGGAGTATGATATGTGATTTCTTGTCGTATAGGCACTTGGGCAAAGTCTGTATCAACCCAAATTGCCTAAACACCAAGTTTGGTTGGTAGGCTACTAAGCTGGAGTGACCTCTAACAAGGTTTAACTTATGAACTAGTAGTCGAGAATTGAGGAATCGTTCCCAAATCAGCTTCGACTCCTCTTCTTGTTTCTTTAGGGGAGCAGGGAAGGGTCTTGTAAACCACTCTGGGCCGCATCTTCGTTCTCCAAAAGGAGCCATCTTCGAGGTAAAGTCGTACCGTTTTGCGAACATGTGAATGAAGCTGGATAAGTTGGATCGAAGAGTGTGTCCTTCTTCGCTAGGAGTAAGTTGGGCCAAGCGAGGCCATTCGACTCTTCTCTCAGCGACTGAAGACAAACCTTCATTGACTTCACCTCTGTTGGGAAGATTATGTTCGAAAGTGGCATTAAGCCACAGCTGGAGGAGCCAAAAGGGGCCTGACAACAGCAAGTTGCCATGGCTTTCAAGGTCCTTCAATTTGCTAGCACCTTCGCCCAGGGCCTCATAAAGACTGGCCAAAATCATCTCACTTAGGCAGATGCCTCTCTTCAGGTGCAGTTGGTTGGCCAGAACAAGATATTTTCGTGCCACCTGCAAGGACTTTGTACAAAATATACAACGAGATAACCACATGGCCAGAAAGGCTATATGTTCCTCGTCATTAACTGAGGTGCAAGTTTTATTATGATAATGTTGGACAAAAGTTGTGTAAGTATGCTTGGTATTGGCGAAACCGATGGTGTCGTGGCTATCAATCTCAGGGTCGTAAACGAGGCCGTAAGGTTTTAAGCCTACAATGGCAGCTACATCAAGTAATGTGGGTGTCATCATCCCACAAGGGAGGTGGAAAGTATTGTGAGTTCTATCCCAGAAAAATAAGGAAGAAGCCAGCATAAGGGGGCAGTAAGTAAGGCATACCTTCGATATCATTATCAGATCATAAATCCTAGTGTCCTTCCAATCTTGGGCTTTCACTTTCTCTATTTTTGCCAGCCAATTGAGGTAAAGTTCAGAATCTTTAAAGTAGAGGGTAGCCCTAAATAACCTGGCCCCATCATGAAGATACTTGAGATCTACGTCGAAGAGGGTTAGGCTATCAGTGCCATTGTCATACCCTAAATTTGTCCTACCCATTTTTATTTATTTTCACCTTTTTCGATTTTATTTTCTGTTTTACATTGCCCGCTTATTTTCGGTTATTTAGACACGTGTCCGCTTGCAATTGGTTTATTTTTAATTTTTATCATTTTTAACCAATAAAGACATGACACGTGGCCTAAGAACATTTTGTGAATATTATTTTCTTAATCTTTTTCTTTTTTAAATGTTAATATTAATATCTTTAGTTATTATTTTTTGTTTTTATAAACTTTTGTTTGTTTTTATATATTTTTAATATTTATTTAATTGTTAATTATTAATATTCATTTAATGATTATTGTTAATAGTTATGTATTAAATAGTTGTTAATATGTTAATTTAGTTGTTTATTTATTATATTTATTAATGTTTAGCAGTATTTTTTAATTAGGATAATGAAAATTAAAAACAAAGGAAATTCGAGTTGGACAGGCCCATATTTGGGAGAAGTCCATTAGGGTTTTTGGTCTCTTGTATATTTAATGGGAGAGATTTTTCAGATTGGGGGAGGAGAAAATACTGTTCATCTTCTCTCAAACTCAGAACAAACCCTAAATTCCAAACATACTCACAACCGCCAAACCCTAAAATCGGCCACTTCAACCATCTTCTTCTTCGTTTCCTAAAGCCCCAATGGAAAACCCTAAGTCGCCAATCCCATTCCTAAAAAACCTAAAACCCTAAGTTCATCTTCTTCTTCACACCGAAAACACACTTCGACCACCATTATCACCTACCATACCCTCTGTTTCCGCCGCCTCTAATCTCTCCCTCGTCTCATTGTCAACCCTTCAAGGCCATTATCACTATTACTCATTCTCTTTCTCCATTATACAACAGAATCCCTTTCACCTCACCACATTTCCTTCCTTCTGCTCCCGTTTTTTCGCAACCCATCGCCACATACCACCACCGCAGTGATACACAACAATGACAAGTCGTCAAGCTCACATCGTTGATTTTGGTTCTGTTTTCATCGGTTTCAAATATTGCTTATTGTTGTGAATTTCATGTATAGGTTTTAAGGCGTCGCAAGGTGAGGATCGATTACGATCTGGTTATGATGTCACAAGGTTCCAGCCATAATAATCGTTTTACATCCGCACGACATCGATAGCTCGAAGCCTCTCACCAAATCCGATGTCGGTTCATAGCCACCTGTAGCAATTGATTCTATAGTAACATGTCACATTCTCAATTGAACTCCGACCCTAACAACATTAACAGAAGCAACTACAACATACTCAATCGCAAGGACGACAAATGCAACGACAACCTACAACAATGGAAATCAACCTTCGCCTTGGTTTTGGATTCACGGTTGGCAACACACTTGTGAGATGATATAGCTGGTTTGAGCTGAATATTTGTGAGGACAGTCTTTATGCCATTGCAGTAACACAACAACGGTTAAAGTTGTATCTTTCACTTAGCCATGTTTCCTTCGTTTTTGACTTTTATGAATTTTATTTTTTCTCTGTTCTATTTGGTTTGCTATCCGCTGTTTGTGCTGGTTGTGAGTTGATTCAAGAACCGACCCCGAGTTGGTCTCGACGTGATATCCTCGAATTTCATCTGTCGGAGCACATTTTCATGACACCAAGTTGTTCATCCGTGTGGCTTTTCGCCAACAACAACTCTGTTCTTGAAAGAAGAAGATTCAGTGAAGGATTTGAAGCTGATGTTGCTGCTACAACTTGATGATATTAGTGTCGATGATTCGGTTACCGCTAGTTCCTGTTTCACTTATCCATAACATTGTGACACTGGAGGAGCTTTTGGAAAGGGTGCAGAGCCAAGAATGAGATTGGTTATAATACACACATTTTTGTTGCGTAACCAAGGATTAGATCATGGCCTTATTATTTGGTTGACAACAATGATAGGGCTAGCATTATTCAGATTACTTCTACTTATTGTCGGTTTCGACTTTGCGAAATTTGTTTTTATCTGGTTTGTGTTTATTTCTATACAGGTTGCAAATTGCATCCGAGAGGCTTGGGTACGACCTAGTTTCGTTCTGTTTCTGGAAGCGGTATAAGCAGACCTTGCAACAACAATAGCAACGTCAGCGCTAACACGGTTGCGATGCCGCCAAATTTTGAAGATGTGAATGATAGCATGAAATAGAGATTCAGAGGGGTTCCGCTTTGAAGATTTCAAAGCATTCCAATGCCGCGACGATAACAGGAGCTACATCTACAATAACACTTCAGGAGCAACAACAGCGCCCATATCGAGCATCTGATTCCGCCTTCGCCAGAGTTATGAGGTTGTAATGATTTTAACATGACAATCCCGACAACATCATCGCGAGCGACAAAACTCCTTCTGCAAACACTTGATTCAACAACCACTTTTTTGAGCTTATTGATGGCTAGACTGATTAAATTGTTGACGATTGTTTGTTTCGAGCCATCCGTTCTATGAGCGTATCCTTAAAATATCAAGGGCACTTAGTGTTGATACAAGCTTCACCTGTTTAAGATATTGTTAATTGTACTGCTTCTGGCCTTGTGTGTCAATTCTACAAGTCATTTATGTTGAACTTTCTTTTGGTTGTATATATATATATATTTCAAAATAAGTATAAGGTGCGCATGATTTTGATAGGCACTAATAAGATGTTATGAGCATGTTTTATGTCCATGTTAGTTCAGGTTGCAAGGAGGTTTCAGATTTGTGATTACAGGTAGAAGGATATTATGCTCGTGCTGTTTGAATCCCGAGTCAGTTTTGTCACCTGTTTGCGTTGCTAATAATCTAGTGTTCCTCTGCGGTTTTTCGTTTGGGGCTGAAACGCCGGCTTAATGAACAAAAGGAAGAGTAACACGCTACTGAATTTCTCATCACGATGATACAACTCAACGGTTCTGACAACTTGCAAAGCATCCTTATCGCAACTACCCCAACACAATCGGCAACAACCTCATCTTCAACAATCTCGTGGCAGCTCTCACTCTGGTTATACGGCGTCGGTAAATCTTTGAATCCTTGTTCTTTGGTTCGATTGTATATCAGCACTCAATTAGGCTTGATTGCTACTGGAGATTCGATGTATTTATCTTTGTTTTCAAGGCATTTTGTGGTTGTTTGAGTTGTTCTAAAACTTTGCCGAATATCCGATGTGACGTCGGTAATATTCAGGCTGTTCTGTTAAAATTCTAATTTGTTTGTGGCATCTATATCCGTTAAGTTTCTGTTTGACATCTCGCATTACCTTTGTGCTGGCTGAGTTATTTTTTAGTTACGATAGTTTGTGCGAAAAAATTTCCATCTGTCTTTTGCATTATAAATGGACCTGCTATGAGAATTCAAGGAATTTGCATTGATAGTTTTTCTCTAGGCCAGTTACAACTCGACAGCAGCTAGCAGTAGTTCAGTTATGGTGCTTTGAATACATCATTACTATTACCTTTCTGTGTTTCATTTTCAGTTAGTGTTCCTCATCATGATTCTACTTGCATTCATTCTGATATTATTTGTGTTGTGACTTTGATTGTTTAAAAATGTGACACTGTTCAACTCTCGACTTCTCATGTGAATTTGCTAGCGGCATTTTTGGTTTAGATAAGCATATCTTATGCTGTTACAACCATTAGGTAAATTAAGTTAAAATCTTTTTTTAAGATATTAAACTTTTTTTTTCAAAACAATTAATTATGATTAGCTTTTTTTTTCAAAACCTTTTTATAATTGATTAATCACTTTTATATATGAAAATTAAAACTATTTTTCTTAACCAAATTAAACCTATCTTCCTAAAATAATTTTCAAAACAATTAAATTCTTGGATCTCGCCTTCCTTGAATTCTCGAGGGACCACTCTTAAGGTGCACGCTTCAAGTTGTGGTTACTTTCAAAATAAATTTCTCGATTTAGTCAAGTCATTAACCTTTGATCACCATACACAACATTTTAAAGCTTAATCCTGGGCTTCCTTACAGTGACACCTATTTGATCAATTATTTCTAGTTGGTCACTTAGAAGACTAGCCCACTTTGCTAGTGCACACGTCTAAAACTCGAATTCAAACCTTGACTCCTTTTGAGCCATATTTCAAAACATCAAAGAGGAGGAGCTTGAACTAAAGCTTGCATGCAATTTCAAGGGTCAACGGAACCACTCCGTTCGGTAACTTTCCTTACTTTCAATCTTACATTTCTAAAATACCTAGCGTGCCTAATCCGAACACGCTAACTTATTCAAATCATTTTTCTAATCAAATTGCGAAAGAATTGAGTTCTTGGAGTCTTGCACTCCTTGAATTCATGAGTGACAACTATTGAGGCGTACGCCTTGATTAGCGTGTCATTTGAACCTTCGTTTCTAAAATACCTCCTTTAATTATTTGGACAAGTATTTACTATCCAACAAACATATTTCATAATTAATGGAATGAAAAGGATTTCGTTGGGATCTAGCATTCCAACGATATCCCGACTAATTGGTTACGAGGCTGATGCCTCGCTTACCGAATAGTCGTCGTTCCTCCCAAATTTTCAACCCGTCTAATCTCGTTCCTCACCTTCGTGCGATCGAGTCTAAACCCTAGTATGTTTCTAAACCATACATCAAATCCAAACTATTTTCTTGATTAAATTACGAAAGAATTGAGTTCTTGGAGTCTCGCACTCCTTGAATTCTTGAGTAAACACTCTTGGGGCGTACGCTTTAGGTTGTGGATTACTCGACCTTTCGTCTATAAAATATATGCCCTAACTATTTGGACAAATACCATCCTTGTCCATTCAAATACAATCTCATAATCAATTGAATGAAAAAGGTGTTGTTGGGATCTAGCATTCCAACGATATCCCGACTAATTGATTGCGATACTGACGTCTCGTTTATCGAGTAGTCGTCATTCTCCTTTAAAATATTCAACCATTCCAACTCTTTTCTCTCCCCTGTGCGATCGAAACCTTAAACCTATTCAAACCTATCCTCTTTCCCAAACCGAAATATCCAATACGATAAACCTGATTCCTCGCCCTTGTGCGATCCCTACAACTCAAACAACTCTTACCAAAGAACATTGTTTATTCCATTCTTCCGCGCATAACAAACTAGTGCTTCAGCCTCCCCTAGCGAGCAAACAAGCTAACGTTTAGTAGTTAGAATGCGACCTAAACTCTCGTTCAACTCATACACTTTTTACCAAGAACATTGTTTAGTCCCGTCTTCCGCGCATAACAAACTAGTGCTTCAGCCTCCCCTAGCGAGCAGACAAGCCAATGTTTAGCAATTAGATTGCAACCTAAACACTCGTTCGTTTCCAAACCTTTTACCGTAGTTAGCCGAACTACGGCTGCTCTGATCTCTCATATCTGTTGAGAGTACGTAGGCATAGGATTGCGATGATCCTAGCGAGCACTTTTCTTTCTTTCCCACCTTTAGGTTCCCATACCTTTTACCAAAGAACATTGTTTAGTTCATTCTTTTGCACATAACAAACTCGAGCTTCAGCCTCCCCTAGCGAGCAGACAAGCCAATGTTTAGCAGTTAGAATGCGACCTAAGCTCTCGTTCAACTCAATACACCTTTTACCAAGAACATTGTTTAGCCCATTCTTTCGCGCATAACAAACTCGAGCTTCAGCCTCTCCTAGCGAGCACACAAGCCAACGTTTAGCAGTTAGAATGCGACTTAAACACTCGTTCGTTTACCAAACCCACAAACCGTAGTTAGCCGAACTACGGCTGCTCTGATTCTTCATTCTCTTCTGAATGTAAGATACGTAGGCACAAGATTGCGATAATCTTGGCAAGCACAATCCCCTCTTTTTCCCGTAGTCCCACGAACTACGAATGCTCTGATTTTCCACTTCTTACAAGTGAACATACGTAGGCACAAGGGCCCCAATCCTTGGCGAGCACCCTATCTTAAAACCACCCATTTCCCCCTATAGGAGAAACCTTAGAAGAAAACTAACAAGCGTAGCTAACTTTACTCTCGAATCGAATCAAGAGTTTCCCGTTGAGTACAACGGACGTAGAGGGTGCTAATACCTTCCCACTGCGTAACCGACTCCCGAACCTAGAATATTGGTTGTGATGACCATGTTCTTATCTCTTTAAAGGTTTTATCGATATTTTCCTATTCCTGCATTGGAATGAATAAAGTTCGGTGGCGACTCTGTTTCGAACGTATTTTCCGCGTCCATCGCGAGGATCGTATTTTTCGAGGTACGACAGATGGCGAATCTGCTGGGGACATGCATTACCCTATGCAAGAGAGAGTAAAGCCTCACTTGACTCGATTCGAGAGTACTAACCTTTTGCTTAACTGTTTTCTTTATGTTTATTTTCTCATATTGTTTATTTCTTGTTTTCTCTTTCTATAGTATGTTGTTTATTATATCTGCTTGCTGGATTCAGGGATAGCATTGCAAGTAAAGCTCTACACCCGAGCTTTGGAAAAAGAAGAGAGAAAACATAGTTTAGAATTGGTAGTAATTAGTGTTAGTCCCCAAGGACTCGCTCCTTGTGTGCCTAGCATGAAAGCTCCTCCAGAATAGACCTTTTCGTAGATCCTATCGTAACGCAGCTAGCCTGTTGCACGATTTGATTCATGAAGGGTCCGTGACTCTGGGAACCACTCTTAGAACCAATTTCTATATTGATAGTCGTGTAGTGTTAGTCTCCGAGGACTCGCTCCTCGTGTGCCTGGCATGAGGACTCTGCTCAGGAGAGACCCTATCGTACTCTCGTTATAATACATCTAGCCTGTTGCGTAATGTTGATGCAATCGGTGTCCGTGATCCTGGGAACCTTATCCATTAACATAGAAGCTATCCTGTGAGTGGGTCTGTGGGTACAGAATCTAGAACTTGCCTTGTATAGTCTACCGGTTAGGGCGCTTTGACCTGCTTATGTTTTCCTGGATCTTGTTTGTGCCTGCATTGCATTCACATATCATTGCATCTGCATTTCATTTGCATTGCATATCGTCTTCCAAAACCAAAAAGCTCATCCATCCTTTGTCCATAATCCACAGTTGATTTCCCGACACCCGTATCGGACTTGAAGCAGCTTTTGGAAGAATCATGAGTTCAGAAGAGCAGAACCAGTTTGCATCAAGAGCAGATGTTGACTTAATGAAGAACCAGTTGGACCAACTTGTGGAAGCTATGTTAGCCTTGGCAAGGAGAGAGAACAACCCTCAACGACCTATATTCACCGAGAACGACATACCTCGGCCTGTGTGCATCCCTGTTGAAGATCAGGTTATACAAGAGCGTCATACTATTCGGGATGAGCATGCCTCGTCTCATGATGCTGTTGAATACCATAGCTTTGCATTCACTGCGCCAAATTCTCAAGTGGCAAATCTGAAGGGGAATAATGAACGACCTCAGGATGTTGAGTTTGCCGAAAGATGTTGTGTGTTGGAAGAGAAAATTGAAACCATGATAGGGCGTGATACTTCTGATCTGAATGCTTTGAATATGTGCTTGGTACCCGGACTTGTAATACCTCCAAAGTTCAAAATGCCAAGTTTTGAGAAATACAAAGGAGATAGTTGTCCAAAGCAACATTTGGTAATGTTTTGCAGAAAAATGGCCTCATATGCTCACAGTGACAAACTCATGATTCACTTTTTCCAAGACAGTCTGAGTGGGGCATCGCTGAGTTGGTACATGCAGCTAGAAAACAGCCATATCCAGTCGTGGTCGGACTTAGCCAACGCCTTTGTGAAACAATACCAATACAATCTTGATGTGGCTCCCAACCGCATATAGTTGCAAGGCCTATCTCAAGAGGAAAACGAGTCTTTCAGAAGGTATGCTCAGAGATGGAGAGAGGTAGCTGCTTGCGTTCAACCACTGCTCTTAGACAGAGAATTGGTTAACATGTTCATAAATTCGTTGCAAATCCAACTTCTCTGACTTGGTTTCATTAGGGGAACGTATCGAGAGCCATCTCAAGAAGGGAAAGATCCACGACATCTCGAGCATCCCAGCTAGTGAAAATGAATCAGTTGTTAGCACCCAAGAGGAAGAAGAGGATGAAATTAATACAATTTGGGACACTCCACAAGTTCCTTCCTCGGTACCTTATCCTCCGTACCCAAGCATATCAACTGTCAAAAGCCAGCAATCCTATGGGTCTACCTGTGTGACTCCGGTCTCTCCACATGGTCAACATTCTCCTGTCAATAAAGGTCTCCTTTATCAACAACAGGTTACACAGCAGAATGCTCCGCAACGACGACATTACTATAATCAAAGACCAAAGAGACACTTTGATCCATTACCAATGCCATACAATCACGTGCTACCACGTTTGATTAGTAGTGGACTG
Source organism: Lathyrus sativus (assembly GCA_963859935.3). Taxonomy (NCBI): domain Eukaryota; kingdom Viridiplantae; phylum Streptophyta; class Magnoliopsida; order Fabales; family Fabaceae; genus Lathyrus; species Lathyrus sativus. The sequence goes on from OZ012741.1 coordinate 203,392,772, forward strand.
ATAGTGCCAAAGGGCTTGGATCCTGTGATCCCACCATACCCACCATACTTTGACATCAATGCACGATGTGGCTACCATGCTGGCGCAATGGGGCATTCAACAGATGATTGCAAACAGCTAAAAAATAAGGTTCAAGATCTGATCGTGTCCAAGCTAATCTCGTTCACACCTCAAGGACTTCATATCAACATCAAACCTTCATCTGGTCAAGTGAGTTCATCAGTCCATGACATGGAAGAAGCTGTAGAGAGTAGATATGAAGAAGGTTATCATACTGGTCTCGATGAGCAAGAAGGGTAGCTCAACTATGATGCAAGAGAGAAAAGCCCAGTTCCTCAATATTGGCAATTTCCATATTGTTTTTACGCATTTGTAGTTTCTTTTCTGTTATAATGCTACTTGCTTTTAGACATTGTTTCTTATTAATGGTATTGTTAATGTGATAATTATGCATGTTTTTGATCAAATCCATTCGTATTCACTCACATTTTCTCACTTATTGCAAAAAATCACAAAAAAAATTTTCACTCCACTTCCTTTATCGCACTGCTGTTTAGCAAAGATTTGAGGGAGGATGACGAAAACGAAATACCCATAATTGCTGATAGTATGCTTTCGGATAAAATCTCACTAATGATGTACATGCATTGTTTCAATCCCTCATACGCTGGAGAGATAAGGTGTTAGTCCCTAGTTAACCACTTCGAGCCTAGAAGTAGGAGTTTCCTTCGGATCTATAAACCCTTACATTTAACCTGGGGAATGGGTAGTGTTTAGTTAACCTGATTACGCACTCGAATCACGAGGAAAAATCCAAAAGTCATGACGGTTCATCAATGACCAATGACTTGGCAGTCATAAATCCTTCAAAAAATTCAAAAGCCTGCTAAGTCGAACATCTCAAAAGGAGACTTAGGCAAAAATCAAGGCAATCCCGATGGATTTGACAAGCAAAGTCAGTCCATGCAAAAGTTAGAGATCAAAAACAAAACCAAAAAGAGATCCTCAAACCCACGACAAAAATAAAATAAGATTCAGTGGCCACCCAAATCAAGGGGTTACTGACATCCATCAAAATAAGGTGGCTGCCATTTCGAGCAAGCCTTGAATCATCAAGTTTTACACCGTCAAGGTAAAACATGTGTAGAATTAATTGAATGTAGGTATGGAGATCCTCAAGAAGAAGGGGTGGGTACAAATAATACTTTGAGCCTAATATCCTTTGTTTCTATAACCGAGAACCAGACCGCGTTACAACCCTCAAAAGACCTAATTGAGGCGGGGTTTATTCTGAAATCATACTATTGCGAGGTTGCGTAAACTGACTCCTACATATTCGCTAATCTTATGTATTGGTGTCATATTCTTGTTATATCTTTCACACCAATTAAATCAGCACTGCGTTTGGACTAATAGTCCACTCGTCATACACTGTCACATCATTCTAATAAATGATCCTTTCAAATTTTGCATAAATGTCGCATTAAAATTACCATTTTTGAATAAACACTTTTAACTGCAAGTCAGTACTTGGCATTATGGAAATTCCAACAAAAGAACAATCAAAGAGGAACTCGATCACTCATTGGTGTTGACCTGAATCAAGACTTTCTCATAACCCTGCGAATCTGAGGCAAGTCCTTCTGAGGTTTAAACCGGGGCAGACCACTACAAGGTTCAGACTGGGGCAAGTTCTTCCGAGTTTCAAACAGGGGGTATTGTTGCAAAATCTAGACACTGGGGCAAATCATCTCAGACTATGTCATGGCAAGATCACATGCCAGGAAAAGTCCTTCGAACACCCTACAGACTGGGGCAAGCTAGTTGAACCAGGGTTGAACAGGGGCAGTATCCCTCCTTGCTTTCAAGTTGGTTAAGCAGACTGTGTCAGATGCTAGTAATTGTTGAGTTCACAATAAGCGTTAAAAGCCTTGGGGCAGAGCAAAAGCACGATCAACATGCATTGGTTAAGTCGCTACGCTCGCATATTCAGCATGCTTTGGTTATGTCGCTACGCTCAACATTTGTAAGCTGTCATGGCACATTGGCTAGAAGTTAAGGTTCTCCCAGGAATAAGCAGCCAACTTCTGCAAGGATCTAACTTGGAGCGCCGAGAACATCCACAACTGTCTTATGAGCATATCATTATCAGATACCGTGTGTCGGGAAGTCAAATACTTTCACCAAATAAAGTCCATTTTTGTTGGCATCCCTTAAAACTCCAAAAGTCCATCTTTTATTGGCAACTACATAAAAGTCCACCTGGCTGGCATCATAACCCAAAAGTCCAACCCCGCTTGGCATCTATTAAAGTCCAATTTGTATTAGTAATCAATAAAAGTCCAACCCCGCTTGGCATCTCTTAAAGTCCAACCCTGCTTGGCACCTCTCCTAAAGTCCAATTCATATTGGCAATTACCAAATAAAGTCCACTTCTGTTGGCATCCCTTAAAACTCAAAAAGTCCATTTGTATTGGCAACCATTAAAAGTCCAACCCTGCTTGGCATCTCCTAAAGTCCAATTTGTGTTGGCAACCATTAAAAGTCCAACCCCGCTTGGCATCTCTTAAGGTCCAATCCTTTATTGGCAACTACAAAAGTCCACCCTTGTTGGCACCTTCATAAAACCAATCTCCTGCTTGCATTCACATATGCATCATATAATTGACATGTATCATACGCATACATAGCATGATCATTTCCTCTTTCAACCCCCGAGTTGATATGTCTTTATTTTCTCGACCCCCGAGTCGATATTTACATTTCTTCAACCCCCGCGTTGATATTTTGTTTTTTCCGACCCCCGAGTCGATGTTGTTCTTCATGTTCTCAACCCTTGCGTTGATATTTTGTTTCTCTCGACCCCCGAGTCGACATTTTCCTTCACCGTTCGACCCCCGAGTCGATATTTACCTTTCTTTCAACCCCCGCGTTGATATTTATCTTTCTTCAACCCCCGAGTTGATATGTCTTTATTTTCTCGACCCCCGAGCCGATATCTTTGTTATCTTTTTCTCTCGACCCCCGAGTCGATATTTACCTTTATTTTCCTCGACCCCCGAATCGATATTGCCTTTATTTTTTCTCGACCCACGAGTCGATATTTGCTATTCTTCTTCAATCCTCAAGCTGACTTGTTGTTCTGATTTATTCTTGACCCCCGAGTCGATAATATATTTGTTTTTCTCAACCCCCGAGTTGATGTACCAATATACCCCGTAAATCTTCTTTGTTTCACATAATACCCAAAATAATCCCTCATGGGAAACCAGAAATAAAGCCTTACCAAATCCCGTTATCCAGTTGCATTTTCATAGCATTTCATACCATTTGCATATGCATCTTATTTCCCTAGCAGTTGCATCATTTGCATATTTGCGCATCATACAGAGCATGGCATTTCTGTCCCCAACGACATGGCATAGCAGGATCCAGGATCAGTTTGCAAGCATCTTGGTCGCTCCTCTATTAAAGTCGGCAGTATTTCTCTGGAAAGAGTTAATGTCGCATGTGTTCAAGGAATTATATCCCCAGCAAGTCATTCTTCAACCATACAGTTGATAATGACGGTTCCTAACAGTCGTTGCTCTTATTGCTCCCCAAGCAGAGGTTATCCTTAAAAGAGTTTCTTGAAGGCTTTTCCCCTGCAGAGTTTAGACAACGCTTTTCCTCTAACAGGAATTCTACTCAACTATTCCCCAGAAACTTTATCATCCGAGATACTATTTCGGTATCGCGAAGAACCTTAACGGATAAGGGACTGTTTCGACCACCCGAAGAAATCTCGTTTGTGTTCCGAGATACTGTTTCGGTTCGCGAAGAACCTTAATGGATAAGGGACTGCTTCGACCACCCGAAGAAATCTCGTTTGTGTTCAGAGATACAACTTTGGTATCGCGAGGAACCTTATTGGATAAGGGACTGCTTCGACCACCCAGAGAATGTCAGGTTATCTCGTTCATCTATTTTGCATCTTGTCATCCCGTTCTGGTATACCTAATCTCTGTACTTGACTTGTCGGACAAATTTCGGGGTCTTTTTTTTATCTAATTGACTTCCACCCTAAAAATGAACGCCATGCAGCTGTTCATTCTCTCAGGTTCAAGGCGATTAGATAGAGGCATCTGTCATACCCTAAATTTGTCCTACCCATTTTTATTTATTTTCACCTTTTTCGATTTTATTTTCTGTTTTACATTGCCCGCTTATTTTCGGTTATTTAGACACGTGTCCGCTTGCAATTGGTTTATTTTTAAATTTTTATCATTTTTAACCAATAAAGACATGACACGTGGCCTAAGAACATTTTGTGAATATTATTTTCTTAAACTTTTTCTTTTTTTAAATGTTAATATTAATATTTTTTAGTTATTATTTTTCGCTTTTATAAACTTTTGTTTGTTTTTATATATTTTTAATATTTATTTAATTGTTAATTATTAATATTCATTTAATGATTATTGTTAATAGTTATGTATTAAATAGTTGTTAATATATTAATTTAGTTGTTTATTTATTATATTTATTAATGTTTAGTAGTATTTTTTAATTAGGATAATGAAAATTAAAAAAAAATGGAAATTGGAGTTGGACAGGCCCATATTTGGGAGAAGCCCATTAGGGTTTTTGGTCTCTTGTATATTTAATGGGAGAGATTTTTCAGATTGGGGGAGGAGAAAATATTGTTCATCTTCTCTCAAACTCAGAACAAACCCTAAACTCCCAACATACTCACAGCCGCCAAACCCTAAAATCGGCCACTTCAACCATCTTCTTCTTCGTTTCCTAAAGCCCCAATGGAAAACCCTAAGTCGCCAATTCCATTCCTAAAAAACCTAAAACCCTAAGTTCATCTTCTTCTTCACACCGAAAACACACTTCGACCACCATTATCACCTACCATACCCTCTGTTTTCGCCGCCTCTGATCTCTCCCTCGTCTCATCGTCAACCCTTCAAGGCCAATATCACTATTACTCATTCTCTTTCTCCATTATACAACAAAATCCCTTTCACCTCACCACAATTCCTTCCTTCTGCTCCCGTTTTTTCGCAACTCATCGCCACATACCACCACCGCAGTGATACATAACAATGACAAGTCGTTGAGCTCACATCGTCGATTTTGGTTCTGTTTTCATCGGTTTCAAATATTGCTTATTGTTGTGAATTTCATGTGTAGGTTTTAAGGCGTCACAAGGTGAGGATCGATTACGATCTGGTTATGACGTCACAAGGTTCCGGCCATAATAATCGTTTTGCATCCGCACGACATCGATAGCTCGAAGCCTCTCACCAAATCCGATGTCGGTTCATAGCCACCTGTAGCAATTGATTCTATAGTAACATGTCACATTCTCAATTGAACTTCGACCCTAACAACATTAACAGAAGCAACTACAACATACTCAATCGCAAGGACGACAAATGCAACGACAACCTACAACAATGGAAATCAACCTTCCCCTTGGTTTTGGATTTACGGTTGGCAACACACTTGTGAGATGATATAGCTGGTTTGAGCTGAATATTTGTGAGGACAGTCTTTATGCCATTGCAGTAACACAACAACGGTTAAAGTTGTATCTTTCACTTAGCCATGTTTCCTTCGTTTTTGACTTTTATGAATTTTATTTTTTCTCTGTTCTATTTGGTTTGCTATCCGCTGTTTGTGCAGGTTGTGAGTTGATTCAAGAACCGACCCCGAGTTGGTCTCGACGTGATATCCTCGAATTCCATCTGTTGGAGCACATTTTCATGACACCAAGTTGTTCATCCGTGTGGCTTTTCGCCAACAACAACTTTGTTCTTGAAAGAAGAAGATTCAGTGAAGGATTTGAAGCTGATGTTGCTGCTACAACTTGATGATATTAGTGTCGATGATTCGGTTACCGCTAGTTCCTGTTTCACTTATCCATAACATAGTGACACTGGAGGAGCTTTTGGAAAGGGTGCAGAGCCAAGAACGAGATTGGTTATAATACACACATTTTTGCTGCATAACCAAGGATTAGATCATGGCCTTATTATTTGGTTAACAATAATGATAGAGATAACATTATTCCGATTACTTCTACTTATTGTCGGTTTCGACTTTGCGAAATTTGTTTTTATCTGGTTTGTGTTTATTTCTATACAGGTTGCAAATTGCATCCGAGAGGCTTGGGTACGACCTAGTTTCGTTCTGTTTCTGGCAGCGGTATAAGCAGACCTTGTAACAACAATAGCAACGTTAGCGCTGACACGGTTGCGATGCCGCCAAATTTTGAAGATGTGAATGATAGCATGAAATAGAGATTCAGAGGGGTTCCGCTTTGAAGAGTTCAAAGCATTCCAATGCCGCGACGATAACAGGAGCTACAGCTACAATAACACTTCAGGAGCAACAACAGCGCCCACATCGAGCATCTGATTCCGCCTTCGCCAGAGTTATGAGGTTGTAATGATTTTAACACGACAATCACGACAACATCATCGCAAGCGACAAAACTCCTTCTGCAAACACTTGATTCAACAACCACTTTTTTGAGCTTATTGATGGCTAGACTGATTAAAATGTTGACGATTGTTTTTTTCGAGCCATCCGTTCTATGAGCGTATCCTTAAAATATCAAGGGCACTTAGTGTTGATACAAGCTTCACCTGTTTAAGATATTGTTAATTGTACTGCTTCTGGCCTTGTGTGTCAATTCTACAAGTCATTTATGTTGAACTTTCTTTTGGTTGTAAATATATTTCAAAATAAGTATAAGGTGCGCATGATTTTGATAGGCACTAATAAGATGTTATGAGCATGTTTTATGTCCATGTTAGTTCAGGTTGCAAGGAGGTTTCAGATTTATGATTACAGGTAGAAGGATATTATGCTCGTGCTGTCTGAATCCTGAGTCAGTTTTGTCACCTGTTTGCGTTGCTAATAATCTAGTGTTCCTCTGCGGTTTTTCGTTTGGGGCTGAAACGCCGGCTTGATGAACAAAAGGAAGAGTAACACGCTACTGAATTTCTCATCACGATGATACAACTCAACGGTTCCGACAACTTGCAAAGCATCCTTATCGCAACTACCCCAACACAATCGGCAACAACCTCATCTTCAACAATCTCGTGGCAGCTCTCACTCTGGTTATACGGCGTCGGTAAATCTTTGAATCCTTGTTCTTTGGTTCGATTGTATATCAGCACTCAATTAGGCTTGATTGCTACTGGAGATTCGATGTATTTATCTTTGTTTTCAAGGCATTTTGTGGTTGTTTGAGTTGTTCTAAAACTTTGCCGAATATCCGATGTGACGTCGGTAATATTCAGGCTGTTCTGTTAAAATTCTAATTTGTTTGTGGCATCTATATCCGTTAAGTTTCTGTTTGACATCTCGCATTACCTTTGTGCTGGCTGAGTTATTTTTTAGTTACGATAGTTTGTGCGAAAAAATTTCCATCTGTCTTTTGCATTATAAATGGACCTGCTATGAGAATTCAAGGAATTTGCATTGATAGTTTTTCTCTAGGCCAGTTACAACTCGACGACAGCTAGCAGTATTTCAGTTATGGTGCTTCGAATACATCATTACTATTACCTTTCTGTGTTTCATTTTCAGTTAGTGTTCCTCATCATGATTCTACTTGCATTCATTCTGATATTATTTGTGTTGTGACTTTGATTGTTTAAAAATGTGACACTGTTCAACTCTCGACTTCTCATGTGAATTTGCTAGCGGCATTTTTGGTTTAGATAAGCATATCTTATGCTGTTACAACCATTAGGTAAATTAAGTTAAAATCTTTTTTTAAGATATTAAAATTTTTTTTTCAAAACAATTAATTATGATTAGCTTTTTTTTTCAAAACCTTTTTATAATTGATTAATCACTTTTATATATGAAAATTAAAACTATTTTTCTTAACCAAATTAAACCTATCTTCCTAAAATAATTTTCAAAACAATTAAATTCTTGGATCTCGCCTTCCTTGAATTCTCGAGGGACCACTCTTAAGGTGCACGCTTCAAGTTGTGGTCACTTTCAAAATAATTTTCAAAATAAATTTCTCGATTTAGTCAAGTCATTAACCTTTGATCACCATACACAACATTTTAAAGCTTAATCCTGGGCTTCCTTACAGTGACACCTATTTGATCAATTATTTCTAGTTGGTCACTTAGAAGACTAGCCCACTTTGCTAGTGCACACGTCTAAAACTCGAATTCAAACCTTGACTCCTTTTGAGCCATATTTCAAAACATCAAAGAGGAGGAGCTTGAACTAAAGCTTGCACGCAATTTCAAGGGTCAACGGAACCACTCCGTTCGGTAACTTTCCTTAGTTTCAATCTTATATTTCTAAAATACCTAGCGTGCCTAATTCGAACACACTAACTTATTCAAATCATTTTTCTAATCAAATTGCGAAAGAATTGAGTTCTTGGAGTCTTGCACTCCTTGAATTCATGAGTGACAACTATTGAGGCGTACGCCTTGATTAGCGTGTCATTTGAACCTTCGTTTCTAAAATACCTCCTTTAATTATTTGGACAAGTATTTACTATCCAACAAACATATTTCATAATTAATGGAATGAAAAGGATGTCGTTGGGATCTAGCATTCCAACGATATCCCGACTAATTGGTTACGAGGCTGACGCCTCGCTTACCGAATAGTCGTCATTCCTCCCAAATTTTCAACCCGTCTAATCTCGTTCCTCACCTTCGTGCGATCGAGTCTAAACCCTAGTATGTTTCTAAACCATACGTCAAATCCAAACTATTTTCTTGATTAAATTACGAAAGAATTGAGTTCTTGGAGTCTCGCACTCCTTGAATTCTTGAGTAAACACTCTTGGGGCGTACGCTTTAGGTTGTGGATTACTCAACCTTTCGTCTATAAAATATATGCCCTAACTATTTGGACAAATACCATCCTTGTCCATTCAAATACAATCTCATAATCAATTGAATGAAGAAGGTGTTGTTGGGATCTAGCATTCCAACGATATCGCGACTAATTGATTGCGAGACTGACGTCTCGTTTATCGAGTAGTCGTCATTCTCCCTTAAAATATTCAACCATTCCAACTCTTTTCTCTCCCCCGTGCGGTCGAAACCTTAAACCTATTCAAACCTATCCTCTTTCCCAAACCGAAATATCCAATACGATAAACCTGATTCCTCGCCCTTGTGCGATCCCTACAACTCAAAAAACTCTTACCAAAGAACATTGTTTATTCCATTCTTCCCCGCATAACAAACTAGTGCTTCAGCCTCCCCTGGCGAGCAAACAAGCCAACGTTTAGTAGTTAGAATGCGACCTAAACTCTCGTTCAACTCATACACTTTTTACCAAGAACATTGTTTAGTCCCGTCTTCCGCGCATAACAAACTAGTGTTTCAGCCTCCCCTAGCGAGTAGACAAGCCAACGTTTAGCAATTAGATTGCGACCTAAACACTCGTTCGTTTCCAAACCTTTTACCGTAGTTAGCCGAACTACGGCTTCTCTGATCTCTCATATCTGTTGAGAGTACGTAGGCATAGGATTGCGATGATCCTAGCGAGCACTTTTCTTTCTTTCCCACCTTTAGGTTCCCATACCTTTTACCAAAGAACATTGTTTAGTTCATTCTTTCGCACATAACAAACTCGAGTTTCAGCCTCCCCTAGCGAGCAGACAAGCCAATGTTTAGCAGTTAGAATGCGACCTAAGCTCTCGTTCAACTCAATACACCTTTTACCAAGAACATTGTTTAGCCCATTCTTTCGCGCATAACAAACTCGAGCTTCAGCCTCCCCTAGCGAGCAGACAAGCCAACGTTTAGCAGTTAGAATGCGACCTAAACACTCGTTCGTTTACCAAACCCACAAACCATAGTTAGCCGAACTACGGATGCTCTGATTCTTCATTCTCTTCTGAATGTAAGATACGTAGGCACAAGATTGCGATAATCTTGGCAAGCACAATCCCCTCTTTTTCCCGTAGTCCCACGAACTACGAATGCTCTGATTTTCCACTTCTTACAAGTGAACATACGTAGGCACAAGGGCCCCAATCCTTGGCGAGCACCCTATCTTAAAACCACCCATTTCCCCCTATAGGAGAAACCTTAGAAGAAAACTAACAAGCGTAGCTAACTTTACTCTCGAATCGAATCAAGAGGTTCCCGTTGAGTACAACAGACGTAGAGGGTGCTAATACCTTCCCTCTACGTAACCGAATCCCGAACCTAGAATATGGGTTGCGATGACCATGTTCTTATCTCTTTAAAGGTTTTATCGATATTTTCCTATTCCTGCATTGGAATGAATAAAGTTCGGTTGCGACTCTGTTTCGAACGTATTTTCCGCGTCCATCGTAAGGATCGTATTTTTCGAGGTACGACAGCCATCAGCGGGGATTTTGCTAGAATGTTTTTGCCCTAAGGGTTTAGTGACTCTGTAGGAGGGGAAGAAGTCTTTAATGGCGGAATAGTCAAGACATAGAGGGGGTAAAGGGCCAGACATGGCCAAAGGTTTACCTGCAACAGTAATGGGAATGATTACCTGCGATTCATAAATGTGGCGTTTCTCTTCTGTCAAGGGTTCACGAACGAACAGTTGGTTCTTCACTACTTAGGGACCGCTCAAGCTGGCAAAGGGAGGAAGAGTTGAGGCAGAGGTTTGTCCTTTGAGTTGCATTTTCTTCTTTTGATGATCATCCATTTTTCTTAAAGGAAGTAAAAAGTTTGTTGGTTGGGAAGCAGAAGATTAGAGGAAGAAAAAGCAAAGATGTTGTTAAGATTCAGAGAAGTTGGGAAAAATGAAAATATCAGGGGAGAATTACTTATATAATGTGTGAAAGATTGAAAGTTTTCATCATTAACGGGCTAGAGTTAGTGGGCCACGTGTGCGCTTGGATGTAGGGTGGCAGAGGTAGCAGTTGCAATTCACGTCCCCGAGGTTGAAAAGGTGATGATGGCCCACGATTTTGGTGGTTCCCGAGAAAATCGCCATGATGAAAGTGACGTCAGAAACATGCATTAAGGTGGCGGAACAGTAGCTTGCGTGTTCCTATCTATTTTTCTTGCTTCTGTTTCTTCCCTTTCACCTTCCCAGACTTGCATTGGTTGAAAGGATATCAGATGACATGTATGAGGACAAGCGGCGTCGAAGGTCAGACGCTGTCAAAAAATGTGCTTTTCCACATTTGAAGTCAACAAGACATTTTTGGGGGGCAATTTGTTAGCTCTTAAATTCGATGCCTCATGTAGAAGAAAGGAATTCAAGATAAAAGGCCAAGGGTAAGTTGAGAACGAAAGATTGGTCGAAGGAGGTAAAGCAGCCAAAAGAAGAAGTCGAAGAACTCACCCAGAAGCTAGGAGTTCGACCACTTTCTGTTGTGGATGGTTCGTCGAAGGATTTGAAATTCAAAAGTTAGAGGGAACGGTTTTTCTTGCTAAATATTTAAGAAGACACGTGGCACCTTATGAGCAGTAGATCCATGCATTTGTGACAAGTGGCGAGAGGAGATGATGTTGAAGGTTATTAGATGTTATTTTTTACTACTATAAATAGGATGTCTTAGACATAGCCAAAGTGTGTTGTAATTTACTATTGTACAAATTACTCTTAGAATTACTCCAAGTATTCGAGCGTAGAGAAAGCGAGTATTATAGAGAATGTACGTGATGTAAACACACCATCTTTTAACTTAATGAAATTTACTTTATTTCGCTTTAAACTTTACAAAGTCTTTTATTATCTTTGCACTTTTCTTCCTTACTCTCTCCCTTTCTCCTCTTTTTTCTATGCAATTCCTTTCTCTTCGCCCTCAATCTAATTTCCCCTCTCTAAACAAACTCTCTTCTTACTTTTTTTGAAAGCTTTAGTTTATCTTTTAAAGTTATTCCGTAGTCGAATAGATGTTTCTTTAAAGTTCTTTTACCCCCAATACTGTTCGAGTGTGGAACTTGGATAGGTTTTCAAAACAAAAGCCTTTTAGCACATGTCCTGGGATCAATCTGATCGATCCTGTGAGTCACCAAAGTTAGATTTGGAAGATCAGCGGTTGTTTTCCGATTTTTAAGGGAAACAGCAGTAGAACCAAAACTTAACACACTCATTCTGAAAATGATATTCAAACAATCCCGAGGGATGAAAAAGGTTTGATGTTTTGTTTTGTGTTTTTTAAACAAGAAGTGAATTGAGTTAAGTTTGTAACTCATGTTGCACTAAAGACTATGAGTTGAGAGCGAATGCGTCACATATCACCCAAAGGGCATATGCTAAACACTCTAGACAGTATGAGAGGAGGCCCCCCAACTATCACTCCTCAAGTACTTAAGGCTCATAGCGTACAACATTTATGAGAAGAGAAGACACAAACTCTAAGGGGAAACTATATCAATCCTAATGTTATCATGCAAAATGATCCTAAAGTTGGGATTGAGAAGGGAAAAAACTATCCTAATGTTATCATGCATAGGATTGAACGCCTAATGTCTCTCCTACTCCCATCTTAAACAGAGGGACTAGGAATCCTAAGGGGATCAGGGCAAAAGCCAAATAAACAATAGATAATTCACTCACAGATGAAATGAAAAATGAAAAGAAATTGACTTAAACAAGTCAAAGAACAATTCAAACAAGAGATACAAGGATGCAAATAAGGAATGCAAATACAAATGTGTTGTACCCCAAAATTTGCCCAACGTATTCTTTACCTGGTTTATGTTTCATCTCATTGTTCTAACATATTGCATTGCATAGCATTTTGCATTTTACAGGGGATCAAGAGATGTGTGTGTAAAAATAGGAATGTGCCAAGGGTTATAAGCCTAATCAAGAGGTTGTATTCAAGTCAATAGGGGGGTTATCATCATCAGAGACAAGTCAAAGCCTTTTGGATAGGCATATAAGTGTATGTGGTTCACCTCCTGTCTAGGAGGACATTTGAAGGTCATCTGAGGATCACAAGCCCATGGTTATGGAGGGAGATTATCATTTAATCTAATTGGAGGCCTTGAGGGTCATTGTGGAGTTCATTCAAATGTTTATACCAAGTGTGAAGAGCTACAGTTGAAAATGGTGCAATTAGGGTTTTCATCTGGTCAACCCTAAGTCAACTGTGAAATTGAAGGAGATTAAGACTCAATTACAAGTCTTTATGGTCATGGAATGTTGTGATAAGATACATGGGATATCATTTCAAGATCAATTCATCAAGAATCAAGAGTGTGAGGAGTATCTGAATTAGGGTTCTCAGTGTAAAATCCCCTGTTCAGTGCCTAACTTCAAGACCACCTATCTCAAGATACAAGTCTCATCTCATCTTGACCCCAACATGAAACTTGTAGAGCATGTTCTTAGATTTCTTTTGAGTACTAAAAGTCATTCATCTGATTTATAGAACTCAAGTTATGATGCAGACAAGTTACAGGTCCTCAGATGAATGTAATTTTGGTCAACAAAAGTCAACCAACTTCCAAGCCACTTTTAACCTAGAAGTATGTTTCTCCTCAACTTTTGATGAACATGAAACTTGTAGAGCATGTTCTTATCTTTCTTTTGAGTAGTAGAAGTCATTCATCTGATTTCTAGAACTTAAGTTATGATACAGACAAGTTACAGGTCCTCAGATGAATGTGATTTTGGTCAACAAAAGTCAACCAACTTCCAAGCCACTTTTGTCCTAAAGGGATGTTTCTCCTCAACTTTTAATGAACATGAAAGTTGTTCCTCATGATCTTATCTTTCCAAAGAGTACTAGAATTCCTTCATCTGATTTTTAAAACGCGAGTTATGAGGCTTGACAGGCAGGGGTATTTTGGGAAAGCAGGATTATAGGTCATTTTCATTATAGGTCCATTTCACCACTTTGCACACTTCAAATGGAAATCTTTCCAACTTCAAACTTGCTCCAAATGGGGTCATTTGCTCAACCAAACATCAAGGAATCAAAGGTGTGGCTTGGATTGAAGAATCCCTAATGAAATTTCCATGAAAAAGGCCTTAAAAGGGGAAAATCAAATTAAAATCATTTGGAATCATTTTGTACCAACCTTGTTCATTTTTGAGTGCCAAACACATTTCAAACACAATGCCAACTTTGGATTTAAGATTTGAACTCATTTTGGTGGCCATTTTCAAGATTTCTTCAAGATTAAATAACACATCTAAAACATGCCATAAGATGAAATTAAGGAACCATTTGCAGCCCTTGGATCAACCTACCTCAGATGCAAGCTAGCTGAGTCATTTTTACAGCTGAGCAAGGTGATTTTCATGCACTATTGAAATGCCCATGAAGTGAAAAAGGTGAAATCCAATTGGGCCCAAGGAGCATAGAATTAGGTTTTCTTTCAATCAGAATCCATCATATTTTATCTCAGCTTTGTTCACAAGTCTTCAGAATTGGTTTTGGTGAGATTTTGAGCAAGAACTCATTGAGAGAAAGTAGGGAAAAAGCCAAAATCGTTTTTCAACTTTCAGTGAGTTTCAATCCAATTAAAACATTTCAAAACATTCCTTGAGCTTCATAGAACATTTCTGGGTGGTTTATTGCAAGCTTCCCTAACAAACTGAGCACTGTGGAAGCTTGGTTTTAGGTTTCTTTTCTTTCAAAATATCTCACTGTTTATGCATTGTTATCACACCATTTTTGAATATTTGTAAACTTCTTGTTGTGTAGTTGGTTTCTGGATTGATTTCATGACTGTTTGTTAACTTTTTTCATTTGAGCTCTTTTCTATTTCTTTTCGTTTTGTGTTATTAAAGCATGATCAATGAAAATGGGTGTTGGATTCATGATCCACGTAACCTGGAGATCAATTTTGGCTATTTATTTGTTCATTTTGGTTAAGTTTTGAGGCATATGGGTTTTGGCCGTGGCTGGTTTCTTGAAGCTTCGCCGGAGAAGACGACCAAAACAGTGGTTCCGGCCGTCTGGTTCTCCCTCCCTTTTTTTAAATCCAGCCAGATCTACGTGTGTTGCTCACAGTCTTTGGATGCGATTACTTTTTGCTTGCACGGTTCTGATTAAGACACACCATGTTCCTTGTTTGACTGCACGCACATGATCCACCACAAAACGCACCATTTCATTTATTTCTTTGGTCTGAGCCACGTGTGTGAATGTGAATCCTTTTGGTTATTTGTTTTTTCTGATGGATTGGGCTTGCTGTTTGCACCCCCTAAGTTGGCCCATTTGATTTTCCACGTTACTGGGCTGCTATTTGCACCCAGCTTTTTATTTATTTTCATTTCTTTTTCTTTTTGTTTTTATTTTATACCTGTTAGATTTAAATCATTTTAAAATACTTCCAAGAGTGATAAAATTCCAAAAAAATATGTTTTGGACTCCTTGAGATGTCCTCTAATTTTAGAAATTTTTTATTTTATTTTTTGAATTTTTTAAAATTAAAAATGGAATTTATCATTGGAAGTGTTTTATTTGACCTAAATCTTGACATGTTTTGTTCTTGATTTTGTTTCTCTTATTTCCTTTTGATCCAATGAATAAAATTCAATCCTCATTATCAATGATGAGTTGATGAATTTTTTAGGACCATTTTTTCCCTGTTGGTTGACTTTTGAGTTGACTTTTGATGCACTTCATTTGACCCTAAACAATCCTCCTTCACAATGGAGCACCCTTATGAATCAATTTCTATGGTGATGTTGTGAAGTGATTTTGATTGTAACCTTTTGGCCTCTGGTTGCCAACATGTTTATGAGCTTCTTGCATTTTATTTGATAATTTTTGAATCATTTTCCTAATTTTAGGGTAACTTGCAAGTCAAGTTATCCAAAGGGAGGTTCATACATACATCTTGACCTAGTTTGACTTGGATATGACATTTTTGGATCCTTTGAGCTCTCAATGCCTATTGATTCATGTTGTTACCATGTTAAGGATGATGTTTGCTCATTTTTAGGTCATTATATTGTATTTTGCTTGTTCATTTGATTGCTTGCTTTTGAGTTTCCAATTAGGGTTTCTATGTGAAACATGTTTGCTTTCCTTTGGGAATTTGCTTGCATTTCCTTGTGGTTTACTTGCTTTTGCTTTTGAGAGCTTTTATTTCATTTCCCTTGTTGTCCAATGACTTTGGATTCTCAATTGACGTAGCTTGGTCCCTCCTTTGGAGGTTCTTGAAGCATGCTTAAAATGATGAATCCATGAGGACTTCTTTGTGCTTTCTTATGCACCTTTTTTGTGATGCTTATGGTTGCGAGAAGGTTGATGTTGTCTATTCTTTCAAAAAGCAGACTGAACTTGTCAACAAGCTAGGTATGGACTTGACGAAGGAGACTAGTGCCAGAGAACGCTCAGGCCGGGATTTGAACGCTGTCAGTAGTGTGCTTGCTACCAAGAAGAAGGATCTAGACAAGGCTTACTTGGAGATTTCTAAGTTTGACTCAGTGTGGAATGCCACGCTCACCAATAACAAAGAGCGCAAGGACAAGATGAAACAGCAGATCGCCAAGTTGAAGATGCAGCTCAAAGCAAAGGACGAGAAGATTTTGATGGAAGAATCACTCAGATATAACAGTGAGCACAGATTGAGCCAAGCTATTGCAAACTTGGAGGATTATAGATTGAGAGCGGACACTAAGAGGTGTAGACTTGAGGCGTGCTTTGGAGAAGGAGCCTGGGAAGACCATGTTGATAGTCTACAGTGCACCATTAGCCGGCGAGAGCTACTCATACAGGGTCTACTCACTAGACCAGATCATCCCGAAACGCGGAAGCTGCTAGAGGATTTTCAGTCTCGGCACTCAGCTTGACTGTCTTTCTTTGTATCTTGTTGTTTTGCTTATGTATTGACCATCACCAGGCTTGTTGGTTGAGGTCGTCTCTATTTTGTACTCAGCTGATGCATGCACACTATTGGTTGGCTCGTTATTATATGAGGAGTTATTATTCTGTCTGCTTGTTTGTGGGGTTTTCCGTGGTCGTTTCTTCTTCTGGAAACTAGAAACGAGGGGGAAATCTCCCTGTTGCATATATACATGTCTGCATTTAGAATTTTTTCGCATTGCAGGTGCATCGGGACTGTTTTCTTATCTCCAGTCTTCATTTAGTTTGTTTTAGGATTGCTGAAAACACAAATCACCGGTACGCGACTAGAGGAAGACAGAAAAGGATCATGGAACAGATGCAGGAGCAAATGCAGAAACGAGAGATAGAATGGCTCAATTTATGGAAGTAATGCAGACTATAGCTAGTGGATAAGACCAACTCAGGATCTTGGTGCAACCTTTAATTGCACAGGTTGATAATGACGGCGTATTACATGGAGGGACTGCTGCCAACCCACCTCTTGTTGAGACTCAGCATACTAATAACGCTATCCCCAATGCTGGCGGGGTTGGAAATGGCAATGGTGCTGGAAATGGGAACGCGACTGGGAATGGTAATGGAAATGTTGGAACCAACGGAAATGTTGGCGGAGGTAATGGTAACACTGAATTCGGTAACACTGGAGTTGGTAATATTGGAATTACTAGTCAGGGTAATGCGTATGGGCCTGAAGCTAACGGTGCTATTCATGGCAACCTGAATCAACAGTTGATTCAAGACAGACATGATGACATCTTCTCGGTGATAGATTTTGGTGGTGAAATGCCTTCTGAGACTAATAAAAGATTCAAATGGTTAGAAGACAAGATAAAGAGCTTTGAGAGTCAGAACTCTATGGGCCTTGATATGGCCAACCTTGGACTTATTCCTGACCTAAGGATACCGCAGAAATTCAAAGTCCCTAACTTTGATAAGTACAAGGGTACTACATGTCCTAGAGTTCACTTGCGCTCGTATTACAGGAAGATGTATGCTTACTCAGACGATGAAAAGTTGTTAATGCAGTTTTTCCAGGACAGTTTATCCGGTCCTTCCCTTGAATGGTACATGGGGTTGGAGCCTACCAATGTCCATATCTGGAAGGATTTGGCTGAGGCATTGATGAAACATTACCAATACAATAGTGACCTTGCTCCAAACAGGGTTCAATTGCAAAATCTTACCCAGAAAAATAATGAATGCTTCAAAGAATATGCCCAAAGGTGGCGCGAATTGGCTGCAAGAGTTCAACCTCTAATGGTGGAGCGCGAGCTGATCGACATGTTCGTGGCTACTTTATCTGGCATGTGTTATGAGAAGCTTATCAACTGTATGTCTGACAGCTTTTCTGACATGATAATCACCGGGGAACGCATAGAGAATGGTATCAAAATTGGGAAGATTCAAGCAGGCGAAGGATCCTCAGCTGGAGGAGGAGGACAGGAAGTCTTTGGAAAAAAAGGCGCGAGGGAGAAACCAACTCAATATCTAGTTTTTAGGGAAGATGGAGAAATCAACCTCATAATTAATATCATCAACAACAGGTCGCTAGCATTACGATCCCTGTACCACAACAACAACAAACACAACAACAACCACAACAACAACGGCAGCAACAACCACCTCAACAAAATCAGCAGGGTTATCGAAGATATCCGGTTCGGCCAGCAAATAGAGTATTTGATCCACCACCAATGCCATATTCCCAAGTGCTCCAAACTCTGTTGCAATTGCAGTTAATCCAAAAGAGGACTATGGCTCCTCTGACAGGCCCACCACCGCCCGACTTTGATGTGAATGCAAGATGCGAGTTCCAGTCTGGGGCACCCGACCATACTATTGACAACTGCAAGGCTTTCAAACATAAGTTGTAAGATCTGATTGATAGCAAAGCAATAGATTTCTCACATGATGCACCAAATGTTGTGCAAAACCCTATGCCAAATCATGGGTCGGCTAGGGTTGGTGCTGTTCTGGTAGAGGAAGGGTTAGATTTGACAACCGACATGAATGAGCTGAAGACGCCATTAAGTTTTTTGAAGGAGAAGCTGCTGAAGGGAGGAGTGTTCCCAGGCTGTAGTGAAGGCTGTGTCAACTGTTTGAGCCATCCTGAGGGATATTATGATCTGAAAAAATGTATTCAAAGCATGATGGATGAAGGAATGTTACAATTTGATTGTACCGCTGAAAGGAAACCCGTGGAAGTAGTAGAGGAGGAGCAGGATGAAATCGCGATGATTTCAATCCCAGATAAAACTATTTCTATTTCAGCACCTCCAAGGCCACCTACAATAATCATCACCAAAGCAGACCCTGTGCCATACGAAAGTACTAAACTGTGGAATTATGGAGCCGAGGTGTTTTGTAACGGGCAGAAAGTAGAATTGAAGAGTTTGCCTTTTGATTCGGTGGATAATCTAATCGGAGTTGGAGGATTTACTAGAAGCGGTAGAATCTTTTCGATGCCCGAAGTGGTGACTGAGAAAAATGATAGAGGGAAAAGCAAGACAGTGGTAGAAGAAATTCCTCGAGTGGGCGAGAAGGAGTCTTTGGAAAAGGATATGGAAGAGTTCATGAAGTTGATTAGAAAAAGCGACTATAAGATAGTCGACCATCTGCAACAAACTCCTTCCAAGATCTCTATACTATCACTGTTGTTGTGTTCATAAGCGCATCGAAATGTGTTGCTGAAAGTTTTAAGCACTACTTACGTGCCACAAGAAATATTGGTTAACCAGCTTGAAGGAGTGGTGGCGCATGTAAACGCAGGAAACGGTCTAGGGTTTACAGATTTGGACTTGACGCCAAAGGGAAGAAACCACAATTTGGCTTTGCATTTTCAATTGAATGCCGGAAAATAGTGATGTCACACGTCCTTGTTGATACAGGGTCGTCCTTGAATGTGCTTCCAAAGAAAGCATTGATAAAGATAGATCAGCAGGGTCTTTATTGTATACCTAGTGATTTGGTTGTGCGAGCCTTTGATGGAACCCGAAGATCTGTTTTTGGGGAAATAACTCTGCCTATCCAAGTGGGCCCGAAGGTATTTGAGGAGGTATTTTACATCATGGACATTCAACCTGCTTACAGCTGTCTGTTGGGTCGTCCATGGATACATTCTGCTGGGGCTGTTACGTCCACTCTGCATCAAAAGCTGAAATATATGGTCGGTGACAGTGTTGTGACGGTATGTGGGGAGGAAGATATCATGATTAGCCACTTGTCATCTTTCAAATACGTTGAGGTAGACGGAAAAATTCATGAGACTTTGTGTCAAGCCTTCGAAGTTGTGCAAGTGAAGGATAAATCTCCAGTTGTGAACAAAGAACCAGAAGTGGCTATGTCATCTTTTAAGGAGGCTCAAGCAGCAGTTCAGGCTGGCGCATCGCAAGGATGGGGAAAGGTGCTAGACATACCTCAGAAGCAGTACAAGTTCGGGTTGGGGTACCGCCCATCATCTTCGCAGAGCGCACCACGCTATAAGGGGCTCATCAAGTTCACCAGTGGGGGTGTCATTTTTGAGCAAATCAATGTTGTTTCTGATGATGAAGCCGGGGACAGTGATTGTGACATGGACGCTTAGATCCAGCCGAGCGCTCCCGGACAGAAGCTATGCAACTGGTCCATTGAGGAATTTGTCCAAGTGACACGCGAACAGTAATACTTTGTTTTCTCAGTTATTGTGTAACCCTATGTTCTACCCGGAGCATAGCGGTATTTTGTTCAGGGCATGCTTGTTTATGTTTGAACCATCTTTTAATCATTAATCAAAAGGTGTTTTTCTCATTCGAAATTTGTGATCCTTGTTTTTCTTCTTTTTGTTTTCTAACAATAAAATGGCAATGTGGTTTGTGTTTGTTTTGTTTGCATATCATTTAAGCATAAAATCATCATCATTACAGGTTACACATTTCAGATACCACAGACTCAGACTCGTCTATGACTCGGTATGACTTTGACAATCCGATCTTTCAAGCAGAAGAAGAGATCGATGAAGACGAAGACCTACCCGAAGAGCTTGCTAGACTGTTGAGACAAGAGGAGAAGGTCATCCTGCCTCATCGGGAGGAAGTTGAAGTCATCAACCTGGGAACAAAGGAAGATAGGAAGGAAGTCAGAATAGGGGCCGCGCTACAAGATAATGTCAAGCAAACACTGGTTGAGTTACTCCGAGAGTATAAGGATGTCTTTGCTTGGTCATATGAAGATATGCCTGGACTCGACACAGATATTGTAGTTCATCGCCTGCCTCTTCGAGAAGAGTGTCCTCCTGTTAAATAGAAATTGAGAAGAACCAGGCCTGATATGGCAGTGAAGATCAAGGAAGAAGTCCAAAATCAATTGGACGCTGGATTTCTTGCTGTGACCAATTACCCTCCGTGGGTTGCAAACATCGTGCTCGTGCCTAAGAAGGACGGCAAAGTCAGGATGTGTGTTGATTATAGGGACCTGAATAGAGCGAGCCCAAAGGATGATTTCCCGCTCCCTTATATTGACGTGCTTGTTGATAACACCGCACAATACTCAGTGTTTTCCTTCATGGACGGTTTTTCGGGCTACAATCAAATTAAGATGGCACCGGAGGATATGGAGAAAACGACTTTTATCATGCCAGGGGGAACGTTATGCTATAAGGTAATGCCTTTTGGTTTGAAGAACGTAGGGGCAACTTATCAACGAGCAACGGTGACACTCTTTCACGACATGATTCATCATGAGATTGAGGTTTATGTCAATGATATGATCGCAAAGTCCCAAACTGAGGAGGGGCATCTGGTGAATCTTCTAAATCTGTTTGAGAGATTAAGGAAGTTCAAACTTAGGCTGAATCCAAACAAGTGTACTTTCGGCGTACGTTCAGGAAAGTTGTTGGGGTTTATTATCAGTGAGAAGGGTATTAAGGTTGATCCTGCAAAGATCAAGGCAATTCAAGAAATGCCAACACCAAAGACCGAGAAACAAGTTCGTGGTTTCTTAGGTAGATTGAACTACATTGCTCGGTTCATATCTCACCTCACAGCCACTTGTGAGCCATTACTTAAGTTATTAAAGAAAGATCAGGCGGTCGTTTGGAATGAGAATTGTCAGAAAGCATTTGAGAAAATAAAAGAGTATTTGCAGGAACCTCCGATATTGATACCTCCAGTAGCTGGAAGACCATTGATTATATACTTAACGGTTCTTGAGAACAGTACGGGTTGTGTCCTTGGTCAACACGACGAGACTGGAAGAAAAGAGCATGTGATCTACTATCTGAGTAAAAAGTTCACAGATTGTGAGTCCCGTTACTCAATGTTTGAGAAAACGTGTTGCGCACTTGCTTGGGCTGCCAAACGTTTAAGACAGTATATGCTTAACCATACAACCATGCTAATTTCGAAGATGGATCCGATCAAATATGTCTTTGAAAAGCAAGCGCTTTCAGGAAGAATTTCCAGATGGCAGATGGTACTGACAGAATACGACATTCAGTATGTTTCTCAGAAGGCCATCAAAGGAAGTGTTTTATCAGAGTACCTTACCGAACAGCCTATCGAAGACTATCAACCAATGAAGTTTGAATTTCCTGACAAAGACATTATGTTCCTCAAGATGAAGGATTGTGACAAACCACTACCAGATGAAGGTCCTAAACTTGGTTCCCAATGGCAGTTGATATTTGACGGTGTTGTTAACTCATATGGAAGTGGAATTGGGGCAATCATTACAACACCCCATGGGACTCACATCCCATTCACTGCCAGATTGACATTTCCGGTCACCAACAATGAGGCTGAGTATGAAGCGTGTATCATGGGTCTCGAAGAAGCTATTGATTTGAGAATCAAGAATCTCGATGTATATGGCGATTCCGCGCTAGTTTTGAATCAAATCAAGGGAGAATGGGAAACTCGTCAACCTAATTTGATTCCTTAAATGAATTATGCAATGAGGCTGTTACCTTTCTTCGACAGGGTAGAGTTTCACCATGTGCTGCGAGCGGAGAATCAAATGGCAGACGCTCTGGCAACGCTGTCTTCGATGTACAAGGTTAATTTTTGGAGTGAAGCTCCCAGAATAGTTATTTCCCGCCTTGATAGACCCGCTTTCATATTCTCCATTGAGGAGGCCTCCGATGGCAAGCCGTGGTATTTTGACATCCAGAATTTCCTCAAGAACCAGGAGTATCCGACTGAGGCATCCAGTCGAGATAAGGAGATTGTCTGGCAATTTTCATCTGAATCAGGACGGTGTGCTTTATAGAAGAAACCATGATTTGGTGCTGTTGAGATGCGTGGATGAAAAAGAAGAAAATCTTCTTATGGAGGAAGTCCACGAGGGTACTTTCGGTATGCATGCCGGCGGACATGCCATGTCTCGAAAGTTGTTGCGATCAGGTTTTTATTGGCTTACGATGGAGTCAGATTGTTTCAAGTTCGCGAAGAAATGTCATAAATGTCAGATCTATGCCGACAAAATTCATGTGCCACTGTGTCCTTTGAATGTCATGTCATCTTCATGGCCCTTTTCCATGTGGGGCATTGATATGATTGCCAAGATTGAGCCTACTGCATCCAATGGACACCATTTCATCCTAGTAGCCATCGACTATTTCACCAAATGGGTCGAAGCAGCTTGTTATGCCAATGTCACCAAACAAGTTGTGGCCCGGTTCATCAAAAGGGACATCATCTGCCAATATGGAATACCTGAAAGGATCATTACTGATAATGGTTCCAATCTGAATAACAAGATGATGAAATAGCTATGCCAGAACTTCAAGATTGAGCATCACAATTCATCTCCCTTTCGTCCGAAGATGAATGGCGTTGTTGAGGCAGCTAACAAAAATATTAAGAAGATTATGCAGAAGATGGTTGTGACCTACAAAGATTGACACGAGATGTTACCCTTTTCTTTACATGGATATCGCACCTCGGTGCATACTTTAACTGGGGAAACTCCCTTCTCGTTGGTATATGGTATGGAAGTTGTCCTGCCACTAGAAGTCGAGATACCATCCTTGAGAGTTCTGGCCGACGTCAAACTAGATGAAGCAAAATAGGTGAAGAACAGGTTGAATCAACTCAGCTTGATGGATGAGAAAAGGTTGGCGTCCATCGCATATGGTCGTCTATACCAAAGCAGAATGAAGAAAGCCTTCGATAAGAAGATACGTCCTCGAAGCTTTCAGGCAGGTGATTTAGTGTTGAAGCGGATTCTCCCACCATAGAACAATCACAGGGGCAAATGGACTCCCAATTACGAAGGCCCGTATGTTGTAAGGGAAGTTTTCTCTGGAGGAGCCTTACTACTCTCGACCATGGACGGTGAGGATTTCACGTCCCCTGTGAACGCAGAAGCAGTCAAAAAATGCTATGCTTAAAGAGACCCGCTGGAAAGAAAAAGAAAATCCAGGCAAAAATGGGGCATCCTGGTGAACCATAAAAGGATAGGTTCGGGCAAAAATTAGGGATAAAAAGAAAAGATGTAAACCCGCAAAGTTGAAAACCTGAAAAGGTGACTTTGGCAAAAATGGGTATCCCGGTGAATCAAAAACCCGCAAGGGAGATTCAGGCAAAAGTTAGGGATTTGAAAAGCAAACAACTGCAATATGCGTATGAGTCTTCAAGACATAATGGATCATGCGAGGATCCACAGGAAACCGTTCAAGTCAATCTCTTCCGAAGACGAAGCATCGGAAAAGCATCGAAGTCATGCGAGTCATAGATGAATCGTCCCATGGTGGTTGTCTGTACCATATTGCCGACATTTTTTATATCTTTGTGCATTTCTTATTTGTCTTTGGCGCAACTTTCTCATTTCAGGAGTTGCATCCTTTGTAAATTTTCCTATTTTGAGGCCGTTTATCAATAAAACATGTTGTTTAGAAAATCTTTGTGTGCTTGGTTTTATCTTTTACTGTTTTGTTTGTGAAAAACGCCTGATGTTTTTGATGAATTTGCACATACATAAACTTGCAGGCCTTGGCCAATAACTGTTAAAACTTTGACTTTATTAAACAACGTCACAAATGATGACCAAGATAGCCTTTGTTGTGTAGTATCTTGTCTGTTGTTTTTACAGGTTTGTTACCCTTGGGGCATCTCTCTAAGAAGGTATGGATGGAGCTGTTTTCCCCAGCCAGATTTTATTCCCCAGCAATTAAAAGTCGTTTCTTCATCCTAGTATGATGGTGTGCGCGCAGGCATGCGGTTATCCCCAGCAGTTGGTCGATACGTATTTCTAATTCCCAGCAGAGTGGGTTGGTGCTTAGCAGAGCAGATTTACCTAGAAGTTTTCTCGGAGGCCATCCAAGGCTTATATTCCCTAGCATGAGTCTGTTTGCACTAGGCGAGCCTAGTCTTCCTCCAGCGGAGTTTGTTTTCCTCTTTAGCATTTATTTTGCTAGAGTGGTTCCGTTGCATTTGCATGCGTGCATATCATCTACCCAAACGTGTAGCATTTCCATTTCGTATGGAGCATTACGCCATTTTCAAGCATTTGCATTTTGAAACATAAACCAGGTTGTTACCTTTCTGTTTTCTGGTGGTGGTTATCCCCTATAGGTGATCTTTAGGTTTAGGTTTTTACGTCGATCATTCAGACTCTGACTCCTCCATTGAACATCTAGGTTCCGACATTTTCTATTTGGGACGTTTTGCTTTACCCGTGAAGTGCCCAGACTCCGTTTGGTTATATTAATCCCATTAAGTTTTGTGATGGTATCTCTTGCTCCGTTGAATATCCAAGTTCCGGTGAAGACTCGGTTCGTGACATTTTCCTTTTGTTTATTAGATACTCCAGTTTCCAGGTTGCTTCGTTGAGTGTTTAGGCTCCGGTTGGTTTACTTCGTTGAGTGTTTAGGCTCCGGTTGGTTTGCTTCGTTGAGTGTTTAGGCTCCAGTTGGTTTGCTTCGTTGAGTGTTTAGGCTCCGGTTGGTTTGCTTCGTAAAGTGTTTAGGCTCCGGTTGGTTTGCTTCGTTGAGTGTTTAGGCTCCGGTTGGTTTGCTTCGTTGAGTGTTTAGGCTCCGGTTGGTTTGCTTCGTTGAGTGTTTAGGCTCCGGTTGGTTTGCTTCGTTGAGTGTTTAGGCTCTGTTTGGTTTGCTTCGTTGAGTGTTTAGGCTCCGGTTGGTTTGCTTTGTTGAGTGTTTAGGCCCCGGTTGGTTTGCTTCGTTGAGTGTTTAGGCTCCGGTTGGTTTTCTTCGTTGAGTGTTTAGGCTCCGGTTGGTTTGCTTCGTTGAGTGTTTAGGCTCTGGTTGGTTTGCTTCGTTGAGTGTTTAGGCTCCGGTTGGTTTACTTTGTTGAGTGTTTAGGCTCCGGTTGGTTTGCTTCGTTGAGTGTTTAGGCTCTGGTTGGTTGCTTCGTTGAGTGTTTAGGCTCCGGTTGGTTTACTTCGTTGAGTGTTCGGACTCCGTTTGGGTTGGTCTCGTTGAGTATCTAGACTCCGGTAGATTTCGTTGATTCGTTGTATTCCTTGGATATCCAAACTTCGGCAAAATGAAGTTTTCCCCAAGTAGAGTTACTCGTTAAGTTTCTCTTCCCCCCGGCATGGCATGATTGTAATCAAAGTAGTTATCTCCGGAGATTCTCGTTTGCAGTTTATTTTTGCGGTTGTTAAATTTCTGGGTTCTTTCGTATTCAAACGCCTTTTACCTTGACTATTTGAAAGCCGTTCGCTTCTTTCATCCATTCAAGTCTAAGTCGCTTGAATAGGGGCAGCTGTTGTACCCCAAAATTTGCCCAACCTTTTCTTTACCTGGTTTATGTTTCATCTCATTGTTCTAGCATATTACATTGCATAACATTTTTCATTTTACAAGGGATCAAGAGATGTGTGTGTAACAAGAGGAATGTACCAAGGGTTCTAAGCCTAATCAAGAGGTTGTATTCAAGTCAACAAGGGGGTTATCATCATCAGAGACAAGTCAAAGCCTTTTGGATAGGCAGATAAGTGTATGTGGTTCACCTCCTGTCTAGGAGGCCATTTGAAGGTCATCTGAGGATCACAAGCCCATGGTTATGGAGGGAGATGATCATTTAAGCTCATTGGAGGCCTTGACGGTCATTGTGGAGTTCATTCAAATGTTTATACCAAGTGTGAAGGGCTACAGTTGAAGATGGTGCAATTACGGTTTTCATCTAGTCAACCCTAAGTCAACTGTGAAATTAAAGGAGATTAAGACTCAATTCCAAGTCTTTATGGTCATGGAATGTTGTGATAAGATACATGGGATATCATTTCAAGATCAATTCATCAAGAATCAAGAGTGTGAGGAGTATCTGAATTAGGGTTCTTAGTGTAAAATCCCATATTTAGTGCCTAACTTCAAGACCACCTATCTCAAGATACAAGTCTCATCTCACCTTGACCCCAACATGAAACTTGTAGAGAATGTTCTTAGCTTTATTTTGAGTACTAGAAGTCATTCATCTGATTTCTAGAACTCAAGTTATAATGCAGACAAGTTACAGGTCCTTAGATGAATGTGATTTTGGTCAACAAAAGTCAACCAAATTCGAAGCCACTTTTGACCTAGAAGGATGTTTCTCCTCAACTTTTGATGAACATGAAAGTTGTTCCTAATGATCTTAGATTTCCAAAGAGTACTAGAAGTCCTTCGTCGGATTTTTAGAACTCAAGTTATGAGGCTTGCAAGGTAGGGGTATTTTGGGAAAGCAGGATTACAGGTCATTTTCATTATAGGTCCATTTCACCACTTTGCACACTTCAAATGGAAATCTTTCCAACTTCAAACTTGCTCCAAATGGGGTCATTTGCTCAACCAAACATCAAGGCATCAAAGGTGTGGCTTGGATTGAAGAATCCCTAATGAAATCTCCATGAAAAAGGCCTTAAAAGGGGAAAATCAAATTAAAATCATTTGGAATCATTTTGTACCAACCTTGTGCATTTTTTGAGTGCTAAACACATTTCAAACACAATGCTAACTTTGGGTTTGAGATTTGAACTCATTTTGGTGGCCATTTTCAATCTTTCTTCAAGATTAAGTAACACATCCAAAACATGCCATAAGATGAAATTAAGGAACCATTTGCAGCCCTTGGATCAACCTACCTCTGATGCAAGCTAGCTGAGTCATGTTTACAACTGAGCAAGGTGATTTTCGTGCACTATTGAAATGGCCATGAAGTGAAAAACGTGAAATCCAATTGGGCCCAAGGAGCATAGAATCGGGCTTTCTTTCAATCAAAATCCATCATATTTAATCTCAACTTTGTTCACAAGTCTTCAGAACTGGTTTTGGTGAGATTTTGAGCAAGAACACATTGAGAGAAAGTAGGGAAAAAGTCAAAATTGTTTTTCAACTTTCACTGAGTTTCAATCCAAATAAAACATTTCAAAACATTCCTTGAGCTTCATAGAACATTTCTGGGTGGTTTATTGCAAGCTTCACTAACAAACTTAGCACTGTGGAAGCTTGGTTTTAGGTTTCTTTTCTTTCAAAATATCTCACTGTTTATGCATTGTTATCACGCCATTTTTGCATATTTGTAAACCTCTTGGTGTGTAGTTGGTTTCTGGATTGATTTCATGACTGTTTGTTAACTTTTTTCATTTGAGCTCTTTTCTATTTCTTTTAATTTTGTGTTATTAAAGCATGATCAATGAAAATGGGTGTTGGATTCATGATCCACGTAACCTGGAGATCAATTTTGGCTATTTATTTGTTCATTTTGGTTAAGTTTTGAGGCATCTGGATTTTGGTCGTGGCTGGTTTCTTGAAGCTTCGCCGGAGAAGACGACCGAATTAGTGGTTCCGGCCGTTTGGTTCTCCCTCCTTTTTTTTAAATCCAACCAGATCCACGTGTGTTGCTCACAGCCTTTTGATGCGTTTACTTTTTGCTTGCACGGTTCTGATTAAGACACACCATGTTCCTTGTTTGACTGCACGCACATGATCCATAACAAAACGCATCATTTCATTTATTTCTTCGGTCTGAGCCACGTGTGTGAATGTGAATCCTTGGATTGGCATACTTTTTGATCCAACATGCCTGAGTGCTTTCCACCACGGGCCTCTGTTGACCACACTACATCTAATCCACACATTTTTGGTTATTTGTTTTTTTTTGATGGATTGGGCTTGCTGTTTGCACCCCCCTGAGCTGGCCCATTTGATTTTCCACGTTATTGGGCTGCTATTTGCACCTAGTTTTTTATTTATTTTCATTTCTTTTTCATTTTGTTTTTATGTTATACCTGTTAGATTTAAATCATTTTAAAATACTTCCAAGAGTGATAAAATTCCAAAAAAAAAATATGTTTTGGACTCGAGATGTTCTCTGATTTTAGAAATTTTTTATTTTATTTTTTGAATTTTTTTAAAATTAAAAATGGAATTTATTATTGGAAGTGTTTTATTTGACCTAAATCTTGACATGTTTTGTTCTTGATTTTGTTTCTCTTATTTCCTTTTGATCCAATGAATAAAATTCAATCCTCATATCAATGATGAGTTGATGAATTTTTGAGGACCATTTTGCCCCTGTTGGTTGACTTTTGAGTTGACTTTTGATGCACTTCATTTGACCCTAAACAATCCTCCTTCACAATGGAGCACCCTTGTGAATCAATTTCTATGGTGATGTTGTGAAGTGATTTTGATTGTAACCTTTTGGCCTCTGGTTGCCAACATGTTTATGAGCTTCTTGCATTTTATTTGATAATTTTTGAATCATTTTCCTAATTTTAGGGTAACTTACAAGTCAAGTTACCCAAAGGGAGGTTCGTACATACATCTTGACCTAGTTTGACTTGGATATAACATTTTTGGATCCTTTGAGCTCTCAATGCCTATTGATTCATGTTGTTACCATGTTAAGGATGATGTTTGCTCATTTTTAGGTCATTATATTGTATTTTACTTGTTCATTTGATTGCTTGCTTTTGAGTTTCCAATTAGGGTTTCTATGTGAAACATGTTTGCTTTCCTTTGGGAATTTGCTTGCATTTCCCTGTGGTTTACTTGCTTTTGCTTTTGAGAGCTTTTATTTCATTTCCCTTGCTGTCCAATGACTTTGGAATCTCAATTGAGGTAGCTTGGTCCCTCCTTTGGAGGTACTTGAAGCATGCCTAAAATGATGAATCCATGAGGACTTCTTTGTGCTTTCTTATGCACCTTTTTTGTGTTGCTTATAGTTGAGTGCACATTATGAGTTCCTCGTTGTCCTCATATAGCCTCCCATCCTCACGTTGTTTTAGGTCTTCTTTGCCTTTCATTTGTGTTTATGTTTTGGCATTATGGTTGTTGTTGTTTGGTTTAGGCCATTTCATCCCATTTTTTGATGCTCTTGTATGTTTCTTTTGATGCATTTCTTGTTCCTTTCATCTCTTGAGGTTGAGATGAGCTTGTAGAGACTAATTCCCCACACCAATTTCCTCCCTCATTTGCATTCTATGTTTGCATTCTTGCATGCTTATGTTGTTCCCTGTTGTTTCTTTTGTCTCCTTTCCCTTAGGACCTCTAATCTCTCTTGTCCAAGAGAGGTTATGATAGACATTAAGATCTTAACCATGTATGATAACATTAGGTAGCATTTCCTTTATATCAATCTTAGGATCACCATTGCATGACAACTTTAGGTTTGAGTTTAGTCCCCCTTTAGTGTCTTTTCTCTTCTCATCTCAAAACAATCATAAAACATATAATAAAGGTTAATTATTATTGTGCGTTACGAGCCTTAAGCACTTGGGAAAGGGTTGTTGAGGAGTTTCTCTTTAATGGCTTGGATGTTTAGTATAGCACCTTTTGGGTGATATGTGACACATTCACTCCTAAGTCATAGTCTCTAGTGCGATATGAGTTGCAAACAATTCAAAAAACATTTCTTCTCTAAAAAACACAAAAACAAATCATTCAAACTTCTTTTGCCCTTTGGGGCCTTTAATATAGGAAAATCATTTTCATAAGGAGAGTTTTGTTAACTCTTGGTTCTATCGCAAACGGTAATGCCTAAGTCTCCAATGGTCGGGCTGCATACACCAAACTGCTAGAACTAATTGTTAACCCCACTAAGGTAAAACTGTTGAACAAACCTGTGTTCCCTCTTATCCCGAACTACGTTTGCTCTGATCTTTCATACCAGATGAAAGCACGTTGGAAAATGATGCGATGTCTTGGCGAGCAACCTTCCCCCCTTTCACCCGTAGTTAGCCGAACTACGTTGACTCTGACTTTTCCCTTCAGATGAGATACGTAGGCACAAAGTGTCGTTGCTTTGCCGATTCACTTATTTTTCTTTTGTCCTCAATCCTGTAGTTAGATATTTTCAATCCCCCTTTTAGATAAACAACAAGCGTGGATCCTGTCGAGTACGACGGACGTGACGGGTGCTAATACCTTCCCCTTGCGTAAACGACTCCCAAACGCGATATTTGGTTGCGATGACCGATCTTATCCTTCTTTTCGTTAGGTTTTCTCTAAGTGTTTCCTTTCCCTCTCTTGGGATAAATAACACACGGCGACGACTCTTCTGTTATTGCCGGCCTCGATTTTTGCAGTCCAAAAATATTTTCGCTTAAACAAAAGGACTTAAACAAGTCCAAAAAGATGAGATGAAATGGGAGAAGTAAACTCCTACAACCATATGCCATCAATCATCAAGAGGGAATGATGCTATCCTAATATGCACACACAAAGAAAGGAGGGAGGAAAAAGCGTGGGGCAACCACCACCATAAGCACATATCAACCATACAATTCTTTGAGACTCAAGTAAAACAAGGCAAACAAACAATGCAAAACCAACACCAATGTTCATGACAAACTCAAAATGCAAACATAAGCATCAAACTATCATGAACAAGTGTCTAAACCCCATGGGGCAAAATTAAAACAAAGAGAAGAAAGCCTCAAACTCAAGGTTATAACAAGAGGGGAACACAAGCAAGAACATGGCAAGTGATGAACCAAAGTTCAAGCACAAACTCAACATTTAGAACAAGTGGAGACATATGATTCAAAGGTGACTTGATATGCAAGTAACAAACCCAAATGACCTATGACAAGATGAAACAACACCTGAAGTATGTTTAAGTTAATCAATAAAGCTCAAATGGTGCAATATATGATCACTCATGATCATATCCCAAAGTTTTAGGTCAAACTAGTTTGTGTAACACTCCACAAAAGTGACTTGACTTACAAGATTCACCAAAAATAAGAAGAAAGCTCCGTAAATGCCAAGTAAAATGTTCAAGCAAGCTTGATCAATCTAGAAACAACATGCAAAATCTCATGAGCAAAATCAACTCAAGGCACCATCAAATAAATCCAAGAAGGAATGATGTTCCACCTTATCGAGTGCATGTCAAGGCTAAATAAAAAGCAAATCAAACCAAACTAACCATGATCATGAATACTTCAAAGCAACCCTCAAAACTTCCTTAATCCATCACCTAAGTGGGAGAGAAAGTTTGGTCCTAGGGGATTTAGCATTGAAATTTAAATGGTCCATTCAAAACTAGGTATACACTATGAAACACATTGAATCTTAAATTCCAAATAAAATAGCAAAATCAATAAAAAATGAAAAATAAAAATTTGGAAAATTAAATAACATGTTAAAATGTCATGAAAATATTTTTTATGAATTTTATGAAAATCTGAGGTGTTTTTAAATAAATAAAAATAAACAAATAAGAAAATAAAATAAAAAAGAAATAAAACCCAAAGGGGGTGCAGAAGCAATAAAAGGCTGAACTGAATCTTAATGAAATGTGCCTTGGCCCCCAAACTGGAGGGTGCGAAAATAAAATGAACAAGTCCCATTCCCAAGTTCAGATGCCAAATTGGCACCTCATTAATTGACGTGGCGCTGAGTCAAATGACCTAGCCAACAGAAACACTACAACGCACATCATTTGAATTTAAAAAGATGGCGCCAAGGCCAAGTCATCCATCCTTGACCTCCAGACGCCGGAACCCTAGTTTCGGTCGTCTTCTCCGGCGAGAGGCCACCGGAGCTGGACCACAGTTGCCCAAAAATGGAGGAAAATGGTACCTCTCCCCTCCAAATTTCATGAGGATTCCAAATCCACGATCACATTTTACAAAAATGTCATTTACACAGTGTTTCGAAGGAAAACAATTGAAATGTCAAAACACAAAACTCCATGAAACTCAACCAAATCAATGTGAAAACACTGCCTACATAAGTAGGACTTCAAATGTACTCAGTATGCTCCTAATATGTGCCTAGAATGGAAGAAAAAAGTGCAAGAAGTTACCTAGTCGAGTATGTCCACTGCTTCTTCAAAGCTTGCTGAAAACCCTCCAAAAGATGCAAAATGAATCCTTGGAACTTGTAGAAGCTTGAGCTAGGTCTGAATGGCTTTGAATCTCCTTCTAAACCTCCAAACGAATTTGAGCAGTTGAGGAGCAATGTGCATACAATGGGTTTCTTTTGCAAGAATATAAAAGAGGATGTTGTGGTGATGATGGTTTGAGAAAAAGCTTGTTGAATGGCTCAATATGGAGTGAGTTTCGAAGGAAAAACCAGAGAGTGCAAGAAATGGCAAGTTCTGAAATTTCACACAAATGAGGCTCTCTCTCATCTAGGGTTTCTCTTTTAGTTTATATATGAGGTAAAAATGGGTTTTGAAGGTTTTACAGTGGTAAAATCTCAAGGGATCAGATGATATGCTCAACATGATTTTTTTGGTTCAATGGTGGATCATGGCTCACACACGAGCAGCTTGCATTTTGTGGCTGTCTTGTTTTAGTGGAGGGAACAAATCAGAGGGAGAGTGTGAATTCAGAGTAGTGGCAGCTTGTCTTTTCCTCCTTTGGGCAAGAAATTCAAAATGGCTCCAACATGGAACATACCTTGGTTGGTCTTGATTTGGCATTTTTTTGGAGTATATCATTTGCTAACTTATGCGCATGGCTTGGAAAGTTGGTAATGCTGCATTGCTGAAATGTGAAACATGCCCAAAATCAACTAAAGATCATGCCTTGAAACGATGTCCAAACCACCATCTTTGAACCATGGTATCTTGATGCACCGAGCTCATCTTGCTTAGAACTTGGGCTCTCATTAAAGATTGCATGGAAAGGAACAATTTTGATGTTAAATTCATCTTGGTTTGCATCTTGGAAGATCATGGAAATTGAGGTTGAAAGTCATGTCATGCAAGCTGCCTTGGAATAACTTAGAAAAAAAATTCTAAGTTATGAATTTGAACCACTTGAAACCCTAACTTTGGACACCCATATCTTGAGCTTCAAAAATCCTATGAGAGACTTCTAGTAATGGATGGAAAGCTTGGAATAAGATCTACAATTATCATGTAGGAAAAAATTCCATTTGAAAACAAGAGCTTGGTAAAAATTGGCTTGGAAAGTTGACGTAAAAATCTGTCCAAACTTGCTAATTTTGAGATCATTGAAAACTCTAACTTTGAACCAACATAACTTGAGCTTCAAACATCATATGATGATGAATTGGTACTCAAACGAAAGCTTGGAACATGAGAAACAAGTTTGATGTTGAACAAAAGTTCATCTAAAACCTTGATCATGAAGAAAAATGGCTTGGAAAGTGGCTGGTTCACACATGAAACTTTCCATAAATGGAAAGGTTCTAAAACCCTAATTTTCCAAAAATGGCAAATTTCAACACTTCTTGGTTTTTCATGATTCCCTTGACATTTCTTGGTCAAATTTCACCCATTGGTCATATTGAACTTGAGGAACATGATTTTGACCTTAAAAAGTCAGGAGTTGACTTTTTCACTGCATAGTTGACTTTTCCCCAAATCTCCTGATTTGCAATTGACTGACCAATTGAAGCTCTTCTGGTTGAAATTGATGATCAATATTCTACCTCTAAGCACCTTGGGACACATGAATGGTCATGGAAACAAGTCTTGCTCCAAGGAAAAGGTCTAGCCTGATTATATGTGAAACCTTAATTTCCAGCTATTTGTCTAGGCCTTTTAGAGATGAACTGAATGACCATTCTCACTCCATAATAGCCTCTAAAGTAATCAACAAACCTCTACACCAATGATTACACCAATGATAGGATCTTATGAACTCTTGAAAAATCCTTTGGGGATTCTCAGACAAGGAGTTTTGACATACTTCTTATCTTAAGGAGCTTGGACAACTTCATAATGATACCTCACACTTGATGACCTCTACCAATGCCTTGGCTTGAGCTTGAAGCCAATAATACTTTCTTCTTGGATGGCACACAAAAAATCTTGATACCCTGTAAGAACAATGTTATGCAAATGCAAGATGCTAAAATGCAATGAAACATAAGCTAAACAAGAAAAAGGGTTGGTCAAATTTTGGGGTACAACACACACTAAGTCACTACACAAACCTATTTTCCTCAACATAACACTTGGATTACTTCATGTTTATGATGTATTAGTTGTCCATAATCTCAAATCCTAGCTGGAAGTACATTTTCACCAACTGTCCATAAAGTTGCTTTCTTTCTTCAAGAGGAAGTAACTCTCACAAGTTTTCTCAAAGGGAATAATCTCTGGTTTTCTTGGCAGCTAGTGTAACGCCTCATATTGCTTTCAGGATTACTGACTAACCCCATAAACCAACACGGGACTTTTCAGCATGCTTTTTCCTCCCTCACATGCTTTCCGAGAAACTTCCCAGAAGGTCACCCATCCCTAAATTGATCTAAGTCAATCACGATTAATCGTGGAGTTCTTATGAATGGGCTACCGAAAAGAAGATGCATCTTGTTGGTATAGGTAGTACCAATTAATCCTTATAAGCCTTCATTCAACCATGCAGTCTCATACTTGCACAACCTTAGGATCCCTCTCATTCCAATGTGAATTCGATTTTCCCCTAGAAGCTGCTAGAAGTGTCTCATTGTCATGCCTCTTGCACATACAACCACTCCCTCGCCCTCGGGTGTTACATGTAACCACTCTCCACCCAAATAAGTACGGAAAATCTTGTTCATACTCCACAAACCCACATAGCGCATTAGTCACACCCAAATGGCACTACTAAATACTCATCATGTCCATACCCCGTTCCAAAAGCAGTCTCCTGAATATCTTCAGGCCCCACATGAATCTGATGATACCCAGTTCTCAAATCTATCTTACTGGACACACTTGCAACAACCAATTAATCCATCAAATTATCAATCCTTGGAAGTGAACACTTATTCTCGATAGTCACCTTGTTCACTTATCTATGATCCACCCAAAGACTCATAGAACTTTCTCAAGAAAATCTTCAAGTTTCCTCTTCAACTCTTTCAATCCCAATGCAGGCATACGATATGGAGCCGTCAATATCGGACTAGTTCCAGTAACTAAGTCAATCGCAATCCCACTTTGCATTCCGGCGGCAAATTACTTATCTCATCAGGAAAAACCCCCGGACAATAACAATTAATTGCCAACCACCAACTTCCCCCCTTTCATTAACACTCGAAGTTTCCATCAAAAATAAACATCTCGACAACATCCTGCCGACTTATCAAAACCATCTGTAAGCACTTAGCTTAACCCAAAGCAATTCACTGCTCACGCCATCTAAGCTTGCAAGACACGTCTATCCCATCCAACGACTTCGTCCACTATCAATAAGAGATTAAGGGTGATCAGTCCCTCAAGTTGTCAATAGACAGCCGAAAATCATGATGGGGTTTCGCATTGCTGCGAAGAGGGGCCGACAAGGACAAAAGAGTCTCCACCGTTCGTTATTTATCCCAAAAGAGGGAAAAGAAACGATCATAGAAAACCTAACGAAAATGGGAAAAGACAGGTCATCGCAACCATATTTCGGGTTTGGGAGTCGGTTATGCAATGGGAAGGTGTTAGCACCCATCACGTCCGTTGTACTCGACGGGATCCATGCTTTGTTGTCTATCTAAAAGGGTGTTTACTATCTAAGCTATGGCTCAGGGACAAAATAAAAGAAAAGAGACTCGATAGAGCATCACCACTCTATGCCTACGTATTCCCTCGTGCAATGGGAAAGTCAGAGTCAACGTAGTTCGGCTAACTACGGGTGAAAGTGGGGGAAGGTTGATCGCCAAGACATCACCATCTTGTGCCTACGTATCCTCATCTGGTATGAGAAATCAGAGCAAACATAGTTCAGGCTAACAAGAACACCGGTTGGTTCAAAATGTTTTAGGCCCGAGTAAGGTTAAAACTTAGTTTTAGTAGTTAGGTGTATGCAGCTCGACCATTGGAGACTTAGGCGTTACCCGTTTGCGGTAGAACCAAGAGTTAACGAAACTCTCCTTGTAAAAAAAGGTTTTCCAAATTAAGATCCCGAAAGATAAAAAGATTTGAAGTTTTTTTTTTGTGTTTTTGAAAGAAGAAGTGCATTGATTATTGTTTGTAATTCATGTTGCACTAAAGACTATGACCTAGGAGCGAATGCGTCGCATATCGTCCAAAGGACATACGCTAAACACTCTAGATAATTGAGAGGAGGCCCCCCAATCACCATTTCCCAAGTACTTAAGGCTTGTAGCGTACAACAATCCTTAACCTTTATTAGATGTTTTGAGAAAGTTTGGAGATGAGAAGAGAAGACACACTCTAAAAAGAGACTAAGACTTAACCTAATGTTCTCATACAAAGTGCACCTATGATTGGGATAAAAGGGAATGCTACCTAATGTTATCATGCATGGGTTCAAGCCTAAGGTCTATCATAACCTCTCTTGAACAAGAGAGATTAGAGGTCCTAAGGGAACATGGCAAAGAAGAAAGAAAAAGAAAAGGAAGAAGGCATAAGAAAATGCAAGTATGCAAACATGTAATGCACAATTAGAATGAAAGTGAGGGAGGAACAAAGTGTGGGGCAGTAGCCTCCACAAGCACATCTCAAACTCAAGCATGCATATGAAAGATGCAAAGAAGAAGGAAGAAATAATGCACACAAAAGAGATCAAACAAGTGCACAAAAGTGGGATGAAATGCGAGAAAGAATCCTACAACCATTTGTCATCAACCACAATACCCAAGGCAAAACAACAAGAGATGAGGACATAACACAAGGTGAGGACAGCAAGGAACTCATAAAGATCACTCAA
The DNA here is from genome assembly GCA_963859935.3 of Lathyrus sativus. Lineage (NCBI taxonomy): Eukaryota > Viridiplantae > Streptophyta > Magnoliopsida > Fabales > Fabaceae > Lathyrus > Lathyrus sativus. Next base: position 203,430,621 of record OZ012741.1, read on the forward strand.
CCAAAAGCATCACCAAGATTATGCAAACAAAAGCACAAAAGAGTCCTCAAGGAATCACCATTCATGACATGTTCCAAGTACCTCCAAAGGAAGGACTAAACCATCTCAAATGGGATTCAAAAGTCATTGGACAGAAGCAAATACGAGAGGAGAAGGTACATAAACCAAAGAAGGAAAAGCACAAAAGAGAATGCAAGAATAGGCATGGAAGAAGACCTAAGTCTTAAGCACATTCAACACTTGAACTTCAAGTGGAAAGCCTAAAAGAAATGCAAATCTCAACAAGCAATGAACAATTTTATGACCTAAAAATGAGCATTCAAATACCACAACATGTTAGAAGTATGAATCAACAAGAATTGAGAGCTCAATGGATCCACAAGTGTCATTTCCAAATCAAACTAGGTCAAGTATTTGTATGAACCACCCTTAGAAGTAACTTGACTTGCAAGTTACTTCAAAAATAGGAAAAGGCTCAAAAATAACCAAATAAAATATCAAATTCTCACAAAAGAGTTGGAAACCCGAGGCCAAAAGATCACAACCAAAGTCACTTTAAAGCATCATCAAAGAATTTGATTCACAAGGATGTTCCACTTTGAAGGAGGGTTGTCGAGGGTCAACAAAAATGAGATCAAAGTCAAACCAAAAATGGTCAAACCAGAGGAAAATTCATCCTCAAAGATCCTTCAACTCATTATTGAAATGAAGAATGAATCTTGTTCATTGGAGAAAAATATTGGATCAAGAACAAGGCATGAAAAAGAAAGAATAAAAGAAATTCAATTAAAAACAATTCCAAATAGAAAATCCAATTTTAATTGAAAAATAATTGAAAAATGAAAATAAAAATTTCCAAAAATTAAATGACATCCTAAAGTATCTAAAATATTTTTTTGTGGGATTTTACAATATTTCGAACTATTTTTAATGAATTAAAACCAAAACAGAATTAAAAAACAAAATAAAAACAAATAACAAATGACCAGCAGTGCAAATAGCAAGTTCACAGTTCAAAACCCTGGGGTGGATCCACACGGGGGTGCCAATAGAGCTTTTGGCCCAATTCCCCTTCAGCCAAGTGAAACGCATCGCTTCACTTATGACATGGCAAGTCATAGATCCACGCGTACTGGTCAGCGTGATCTCAGCCATTGATCCAAGCCATTCAAAGAGTCAACAACACAAGTGGCAATCCAAGTCAGCAAAACGGAAAGACAAACCAGACGACGAAGCTACAGTCTCCGGTCATCTTCTCCGGCCACGCAGCCGGAGTTTCAGGTCAAAAACATCATCAAATCACATCAAATATAATACTAAAATGAAGCTTATGCTATTTAGATCATGAATCCACAAACAAAAATCATTTATCATGTGTAAATAAGGCAAATCGAACGATCAAAGTTTTGAGCATCAAACTGAAATTATCACAAACATCACAAATAATGATCCAGAATTTGCCTACACATGTAGGTCTTCAGTTCGCAACAACAATGGCATTGAATGGATACATATTATGAGTGAATTTTGGAAAAGAAGAATACCTAACGGAGTCTCTCCGTTGGGGCTTCTCACGTGCTTAAGCTTGCTCAAAACTGTGTAGAATCACTCAAGGAAGTTCAAGGAAGATGTTTCTGGCTTTGATTTGCTTTGAAGTAGCTTCAATCTGGATTCCTGATTTTGAAAGTGCTCTTGAATTCTCCAACTGTGATAAAGCTCTCCCTCCACGAAAATGACTGAATGAAACTACAAAATTCATTTGGAACTTTTATATTATGGATCTAGAAGCAATTGGAGGCCCAATTTGGCCTTATTGGAGTGTAATTCGAAAATGCCCAAAGTTGGAAATGAGCTTCATGCATACGTGAAGATGGCTCCAAATTCCCTTGATTTTCATTTGAATCAGCTGCTGAGAGCTTGGTTTGATCACGTGGATAGAAATTTTCCCTTAATTTGATCTAATGGTGGAGATTGAATGTGAAACTTCTCTTTGAAGTAACCTTGAAAAACACGTTTATTTCACATTATGAGCCAAAAATGGATTTGTGCATCCTTCTTGTTAGGACAAAGTGAATCAAAATGGGCACAAATATGGCATGTAAATGGATTAAAACCACTTCAATTGAATTCATAACTTCAAGTTCAATTTTCTATTGAATTTCTTCACCAATCTCTCTATCCTTGCCAAATTCATGAAAAAATTATGTCCCATGATGAAATTGATACCATTTGAAGCAACTTTCATGTTGGAGAAAGTTTCATTTGAAGTGCTTAAGATCGTGAAAAGGACCTATAATGAAAATGACCTATAATCTCACTTTCCCAAAATACCCATGCCTTACAAGCCTCATAACTTGAGTTCTACAAATGATATGAAGGACTTCTAGGGATTTTTGGAAAGCTAAGATCATGAGGAACAACTTTCATGTTCATCAGAAGTTGAGGAGAAACATGATTCTAGGTCAAAAGTGCCTTGGAAGTTAGTTGGCTTTTGTTAACTGAAAATATGATTCATCTGAGACCTCTAACTTGCCAGCATCACAACTTGAGTTCTAAAAACCCAATGAATGAGTCTAGCACTAAAAAAAGCTAATAATATGCTCTACAAGTCTCATGTTTATGTCAAAGTGATATTACACTTGTATCTTGAGATATGTGGTCTTGAAGTTAGGCACTAAACAAGGGATTTTACACTGACAAACCTCTGAAACCCTAATTTAGTAACTTCTCACACTCTTGATTCTTCTCGAATTGATCTTCAAATAACATCTTAGATGCTTCATCATAACTTTCCATGACTCTAAAGACTTAGAACTAAGTCTTAATCTCCTTCAAATCCACAGTGGATCTTGCACTAGGCAGATGAAACCCTAGGTGTGCCATTATTTGACTGCAACCTCTTGCACATGATATAATAACTTGCTTAAGCTCCAAAATGGCTCTCAAAGCACTTAATGAGCTTCACAACATCTCATATCCATATCCATGAACTTGTGATCCTCAGATGATCCTCAATTGGCCTCCCAGATAGGAGATAAGCAATATACATCCATTCACTTTCTCAAAGAGCTCTGACCAGCTTCTAATGACTTGATGAGCACTCATGCTTGCTTAAAACCTTTGAAAAACCTCTTCTTGCTATGCACACTTCTTAATCCCCTGCAAATGGACAATGATATGCAAATGCAAATGCTAGAATAATGCAATGAAAACATAAGCCAAGTAAAGAAAAGGTTGGGCAAATTTTGGGGTACAACATGGGGTATAAACCATCTTTACCAAACTATAAGAGTGTTCATCGACACACTGAGCCACCACTCCACACTTGCAACATCCTGGAGAAGCATAAGCTTCTCCCCCACTTGATTCATTCCCACTTTTGCAAACAAAGGATAACGACCCAACCCGATGTTACCTATCAGAGCAAGACCCTCTAAGTTAATCAAAAAGGATAACGACTCAAAGACTTCAAAAATAATCCTCAACGGGGTCCACGGCTAAACCTGGTCATCTTCACGTTACCCACGTGGAGGTAACATTCAAATAGACAGGGTGAGTAACACAATTCATAATAATCAATGTATGAAATCAACATATAAATGGCATCATAATCATACTCAACACATTTATATCCTTCAATATGCCTCAAAGGCCACAACGTCATAATTCATACAAAAAGACTCATAGATGCAATGCAATAAGACTAAATGCATGTGGTACCAATCATCACAACTCGATGGACATTGGGCCATCAACCCTCCATAGATCCCCATCAATAGGATCGATTCTACTTGAGAACCGGAGCACATCAAAATATTTCACATCCACACAATGGGATTGAAGCCAAAGTAATCGAGGTCCTGAACCGAAGTCCGGATGCTCATGAATGCATGATGCACACGTCACAAATCATCCTCATAACAACATCATAGGTGCATCATCATTCATCATATTCATCATCATCATCAAACATCATAGTTCATCATCATAATCATCATCATACGTCATGTCATCATAGCTCGTCATAATAATCATCATCATCATACATCATGTCATCAAGGCTCATCATAATAATCATCATCATATATCATGTCATCATATAATCATAATAATCCTCATCATACATCATAGAAATCATCATACAATCATGTACAAATCACATAGCGCTCATAGTCATACTCATATTAATTCATCATATTATCACATATTATCACATATTAATTCATAATTATACTCGCGGTAATCCTCATACTATCGCCTAATAATCACATAAACTTCAAAGTCCCACTCATTTTAATCCGTCACAGAAATCACAGAATCAAACATCAAGGCATCGCTGCACACGATCAACATTCGCGAAACTCTGCTACGTTCGCTGGCATGCTCGCTAGGCAATTTTGGGGAGAGTTTCTTCACTAGGCGAGTCTGGGAACGACATTGTTCGCTAGGCGAAGCATCCCCACGATTCACTTCCCCAATGCCCCCAAAACATCCCTAAATCATCTCTAAGGTCTTACGGTGATAAAGGCACAAAACATACAGTTCATTAGGCCAATCCCGGAACATATTCACGCCTTAACTCGTAATTTTTCCTTCAATTGCACCATACTCATTAGGATTACTCATTAGGATTACTCACTATTCAATATTCCTATCTCTTCAGGGTCAGACATATAACAATTCGAGGTTTAGGCCACGAAGACCAAAGATCACTATTTCTCATATCTATGCTCAAACAATCAAGAATATTTACCACTACACCACAATCATCAGGGTCCTCACTATCAAAATTTCCCTACAGGTTCAGACCAATGTCAAATCATAGGTTTTGACCACGAAGGCCTAGTTTCCCTTTTTCCCAAATACATCCCTACGGTTAAAATTCTCAATAATCGATTTAGGCCACGAAGGCCAAAAATCCATTTTTCTCATTATTCGCCTCAAAACTCTTAAACCCTTAAATCAACCTTAAATAAACTGAAAATCACACATGAAAAATCATGAAAGGCTATACTCCCCATACCTTAGTTGTCGATCAAATCCTTTTTAATCTTATAGGGAATCTCTCGAAGCTTCTACCTCCAATCTTCTCCTCAGAGCTCTGGCCTCAATACTTTTCATGGTTAACCAAATGAATCCTAATTCCCTTCAGAATTCCTTTTTGTCAAACCTAGTCTTGGGCCACACAATTGGGCTTTTCCCATAACACCCTTACTAACTCCTCTTAATGCCCAAATTACCCTTATTTCACTTATATTTATTTTAACTAATAATAATACTAATATTTCCATATTGTATACTATTAATTAAATAAATAATCCAAAAATTCATAATTCCCAATAATGCACAAAACCACCGAAAACCACCAAAATACGAATATTCTCAATTAAATAAATAAATTAAAACATTCCAATTAAATTTGGGGTGTTACAGCTAGCATAGTGAGGAAAGACTATAAGAGGTATGTGACCTCTAACCCTTGCACTTTCTCATTACATGTATCATCCAAAGTTGTTGAATATAATTTGCATATGTTTGCATTTGTCATCATAAACTTGTGATTTTCATGTGATGCATCTAATCTTCAAAGTTTAACAATGTCATGTTAGACTGTGTGTGTTTGTTGGTTAGAAAATCAGGCCTCATGCTTGAAGCATGATTGACTGTGCTAAAACTTTACAATGTCCAACCTACAACCTTGCAACCAAGACTGTCTTACCATTTTAGTTTGTCAACTCATGATGGTCTATGTTAGAACTTATCCCTCATGATAGATGTTGGTTTTAGATGGATAACTGGTTTTAAGGCAATATGGATATGTTGCCACTTTGGTAAAAGTTTTGTTGTTGAAATAGTTGGTATATTATGGTACTGTTATGTTATAGCCTGCAATGATGTTGTCATTTTGTTTTGACATTGTTGAGTTTGCTCAAACTCGTGACAGTTTGCTCTTAGTTTGGCTTTATGACTTTAGTTTTAAGGTTGTGTGTGGTGTAGTTGCTGCTAGGATTGGTTTTACATAATAGATTAGGTTTAGGCTATTTGGTCTCCATATGAGAAGTTCTGTTTACAAGAGAGGCTGTTAACCAAGCTTGTGGTCAAGATGGATGGTGGATTGATCTTTTGCAGTAAGCCTGTAGACAATCTGTTGATGCATCAAGTTTTCCAGATTTTTAGTAAGAGTTGTTCTAGGCAAGTTTGTGTGGGGGCTGGATCTATTAAGTTCCTTTTGAGCATTTTTAGAGTTGGTGACTCTTAGTGTTTATGTTTTAAACTAGGCTAGTGTCGCGGTGAAAATTGGATACCAAGCTATTGATTAGCTTGAATCTAAATTCATGACAACCGGTCTTTTATTTATCCAAAGGAAGGAAAAAAGATCGAATTACCCACAATGCAATGCAAATACAAAAGCTAGAGAGTTTAGGTTCGGGGGTTGGTTAAACTTAGGGAAGGTTCTAGCATCCTAAGTTTCTGTAGTACTCTACAGGAACCTCTTGTTTTAATGTTATTTATTGCTAAAGATTATCTGTTTAAGGGTAAAATACCTAGTGGTTTAATTCTAAGTATACCTGACAAGATATCGCATCTTGTGCCTACATATCCTAACGGGAACGGAACCAGAGTAATTGTAGTTCCCCTAAAGAGTTTAAGGAGCTCTTTGACTGTTGGTCAAAGTTCCAAAGGGTAAGGGTTTGTTGATTTATTGGGTCTAGGAGAAAAGACGAGTTGTCATCTCGAAGGAGATTACTTGACTTAACCACCACAACTTATAGGAAAATAGTTTTTGCATCGTCTTGAGCGAAGAGATTAGAAACTCGGATTGTGATCAACGAGTACGCCACTATTTCTATTAAACAGAAAAGTCCCTACATATTGATTGTATTGTTATGGGGCAAGAGATTTATATCTCGACTGTCAAGATGACTACCATCTTATTCTCTAATGTGTTGAATAGTTTGAATTGAGTTGAATTGTTTTTCCTATGTTATAAAGATAAAAGACAAAGGTCCTCCTTATGGGGTAGGATATAAACTTAAGAGATCAACTTGAATGGGATCAAGGATCAAGTGGGGAGTATGATGCAAATGAAATGCATACACACAATTGTTTAAGTCATGCGCAGATTCTTCCTTTGGACATTTATGCGATGCGATAAGATAAATGACGGTAAATATAAATTACGGATAAATTAAAACATACACAAACACATGAAAGCGCTAAGTGAGTGAGAGTGAATAATGTGAGCAGAGTGCAAGCGCGCGCGATTGGATTTTAGGCGAAGATGATTAATTTTAGTCGAATTTGTATTAATGAGAAAATATATTATTTTTTGGTGAGATTGATTTAAGAAAAGGGTTTATAAAAAGGTTTATCAGATACAAGATAATATTTTATTAACAAGTTACTGTTGTACCCCAAAATTTGCCCAACCTTTTCTTTACTTGGTTTATGTTTCATTTCATTTGTTCTAGCATATTGCATTGCATAGCATTTTGCATTTTTACAGGGGATCAAGAGATATGTGTGCAAAAATAGGTATGTGCCAAAGGTTCTAAACCTAATCAAAAGGTTGTATTCAAGTCAACAAGAAGATTATCATCATCAGAGACAAGGCAAAGCCCTTTGGATAAGCAGATAAGTGTATGTGGTTTACCTCCTATCTAGGAGGCCATTTGAAGACCATCAGAGGATTACAAGCCCATGGTTATGAAGAGAAATGATCATTTAAGCTCATTGGAGGCCTTTAGGGTCATTTTGGAGTTCATTCAAGTATTTACATCAAGTGCTAATGGCCACAGTTGAAGTTGGTGCAATTAGGGTTGTCATCTGGTCAACCCTAAGTTAACTGTGAGATTAAAGGAGATTAAGACTCAATTCCAAGTCTTTGTGGTCAAGTAATTTTGTGTTAAGATACATGGGATATCATTTCAAGATCAATTTATCAAGAATCAAGAGTATGAGGAGTGACTGAATTAGGGTTCTCAGGGTAAAAATCCCCTATTCAGTGCCTAACTTTAAGACCACCTATCTCAAGATACAAGTCTCATCTCAACTTTTGACCAACATAGAACTTGTAGAGCATGTTCTTAGCTTTCTTTTGAGTACTAGAAGTCCTTGATTGGATTTATAGAACTCAAGTTATGATGCAGACAAGTTACAGGTCCTCAGATGAATATGATCTTGGTCAACAAAAGTCAACCAACTTCCAAGCCATTTTTGACCTAGAAGGATGTTTGTCCTAAACTTTTGGCCAACATGAAAGTTGTAGGTAATGGTCTTAGCTTTCTAAAGAGTACTAGGAGTCCTTCATCTGATTTGTAGAACTCAAGTTATGAGGCTTGCAAGGCAGGGGTATTTTGGGAAAGTAAGATTACAGGTCATTTTCATTATAGGTCCATTCCACCACTTTGCACACTTCAAATGAAAATCTTTCCAACAAAAAACTTGCTCCAAAATGGGTCATTTGCATTTTTAAACATCAAGGTATCAAAGATTTGGCTTGGATTGAAGAATCCAAAATGCAATTTCCATGAAAAAGGCTTTAAAAAGGGAAATTCATGATTAATTCATTTGGAAACATTTTGGATCAACTTTGTGCATTTTTTGAGTACCAAGGATAATTCAAATACAATGCCATCCTTGGATTAGAGGTTTGAATGCATCTTGGTGGCCATTTTCAAGATTACTTCAATGATAAGCAACATATCAAGAACTTGCCATGGGACCAAACCAAGGGGCAATTCTCAGCCCTTGGATCAGCATTGACATTATGCAAGTCGGCCATGTCATTTTGACAGCTTTGCAAGTACAAATTCATGTACTTTGAAAGTGGCCAAAAAGTGAAAAAGGAAAATTTGATTTGGGCTTAAGGAGCTTTCATTGGGCCTTCTCTTGATCTGAATCTAACATACATAATCCCAGGATCATTTACCAATCCTTAGAGCTGACTTTGGTGGAGTTTTGAGTGAGAGAGCATTGAGAAAAAGTGGTGAGCAATTCAAAATCGTATTTTGAGTTTCACCGAGTTTTAACCCTAAATAAACATCCAAAAACATTTCTTGAACTTCATTGAACGATTCTGGGAAGTTTATTACAAGCTTTGGCCACTCATTGAGCTCTGAGGAAGCTTGTTTTTAGGTTTCTTTCTTTTCAAATTTCCTCATTGTTTAACCATTGCTTTCCTCATTGTGAACTTTTTTGTTTGAGCATGTTTTTTTATTTCTCTTCGTTTTTCTTTATTCAAGCATTATTTTTGAAAAATAATAGTGTATTCTTGATCCTCATGATGAGTAGATCAATTTTGATATAATTTTTGTCATTTTTGGTGAGGTTTTGTGGGACCTGCGTTTTCCAGGGTGGTCGGACGAGAGGTAGGAGATGACCGAAGGTGGCTCCGGCCACCGTCTGGTTTCCCTCTCTTTTGGCTTGAGGGAGATGATGACGTGTGATGCCCTCATGCGTTGGATCCTTATAATTTTCTTTTCCACGATTATGATTAAGAAACATGGTGCTCTTCAGTTGACCTGCTACACACAATCCCTTTTTAAAACTCATTAAATGAGTTGGCACAATATGAGGCCTTGGATGTGTTGACTTTTAATCATGCGTTCCTGATTTGATTTCCACCATGCTCATTAGTTGACCGTTGCACATGTAATTACCAGGCTGGTTTTATTTTTTCTGTTGAACCTTGAACACGCTTGCTATCAACACCCCCTGGCTCAGCCCAGGCGCTTTTTGAACTATGTTGGGCTGCTATTGGCACCAACAGTTTATTTATTTCCTTGTTTTTTCTTTTGTTTTTATTTTTTGCATCTGTTTTGAATTTAAGTCAAATAAAATAGTTCCGATGGTGATAAAATTCCAAAAAAATATATTTTGGACTCCTTGAGATGTCCTCTAAATTTAGGATGTTTTTATTTTATTTTATGATTTATTTTTCATTTAAAAAAGGAATTTACCATTGGAAGTGTCGTACTTGACCTAATTTTTAACATGTTTTGTTCTTGAATTTGTTTCTTCCATTCCTTTTTGATCCAATGAGTAAGATTCAATCCTCATATCGAGGATGAGTTGATGAATTTTTGAGGAACATTTTACCCCTGTTAGTTGACTTTTGAGTTGACTTTTGTTGCCTTTCATTTGTCCCTAAACAATCCTCCTTCACAATGGAGCACCCTTGTGAATCAATTTCTATGGTGATGTTGTGAAGTGACTTTGATTAAGATAATTTGGCCTCTGATTACCAACACATTTATGGTGTTCTTGAATTTTATTTGATAATTTTTGGATCATTTTCCTATTTTTAGGGTAGCTTGCAAGTCAAGCTATTCAAAGGAAGGTCCATACAAACACATTGACCTAGTTTGCTTTGGATATGACATTTTTGGATCCTTTGAACCTTCAAAGTCTTTTGATTCATGTTGCCAACATGTTGAGGATGATGCTTGTTCATTTTTAGGTCATTATATTGTGTTTAGCTTGTTCTTTTAGTTGCTTACTTTTGAGCTTTCAATTAGGGTTTCTTTGTGAAACATGTGTGCTTCCCTTTGGGAATTGACTTGCACTCCTTTGTGCTTTGTTTTGCTTTGGCTTTTGAGAGCTTTTAGTTTATGTCCCTTGTTGTCCAATGACCTAGGAGTGTCATTTAAGGTGGCTTGGTCCCTCCTTTGGAGGTACTTGAAGTATACCTAAAATGATGGAATCCTTGAGGACATTTCTTGGTGATTTCTTTGTGCTTCTTTGTATTTTGCTTGTGATGCTCATGGTTGAGTGTATATATGAGTTCCTTGCTGTCCTCATATGATCTCCCATCCTCACTTTGTTTTAGGTTTTGTTTACCTTTCATTTGTGTTTGGTTTTGTGCCTTATGGTTGATGTTGCTTGATTTAGGCCATTTCATCCCATTTTTGTGCACTTGTGTGTTTCTTTTGGTGCATTTTCTTGTCCTTTCTTCTCTTTCATATTTCATATGAGCTTGTGGTGGTCTCTGCCCCACACCAATTTCCTCCCTCATTCCATGTTTACATTCTTACATGTTTATGTTGTTCTTGTTTCCTCTTTTGTCTCTTTTCCCTTAGGGCCTCTAATCTCTCTTATTCAAGAGAGGTTATAATAGAAATTAGGATCTTAACCATGTATGATAACATTAGGTTGCATTCCCTTACCTCATTCTTAGGATCACCATTGCATGACAACTTTAGGTTTGGTTTAGTCCCCCTTTAGTTTGTGCCTTTCTCTTCTCATCTCCTAAACAATCTAAAACACCTAATAAAGGTTAATGAATATTGTACGTCATGTTGCACCCTAAAATTTGCCCAACCTTACTCCTTGGATTTATGTTTCATTATCATTAGCATTTGCATATAGAGTCATGTACATAGACTAACCATCTGCATAGCATAAGCATAGCAAGTCATTCAACAGGGGACCAATCATTATTTTCATCTCTAGAGGCCTATCAAGAGGTTATTATCCCAATTCAGTCATATTCAAGTCATCAGGAAAGAATTTGAAAGCAAAGAGTTCAGCAGATCAAGCCTTGAGTCTATCTTCTAGCTGAGGGTATCTGAGGATCAACAAGAGGGTTGTGAGCTGTGAAGTGAGAGCATGGAGGGCATCTAGACATCTTGAGAGACTTATAAAGTCATTTGGAGAAGAAAGCAAGTCATTGATGAAGGCACAAGAGCTACAGTTGAAGACAGTCAACTAGGGTTTCATCTGGGTCAACCCTAGGTCAACCCTAGGTCAATTGACTGACTTTAAAGAGCATTCAAGGCTATTGGAGAGATGTGGGGATCAACATTTGACATATGAAGAAGGATATGGAGAAATGGCTAGGAGAATTCAAGAGAAATCAAGGAGAAGAGGAGTTACTAAATTAGGGTTTCTCTGTAAAATCCCCTAGTTTAGGTCAAATTTCCAAGCAAGATAAGTCAAAATGCTAACTTCAAATGGTTTCTTGGCCAACATGAAACTTGTAGAGGATCTCAAGACCTTTAATTTGAGTGGTGGAAGACCTCAAGGAGATTTATAGAACTCAAGTTATGGTCCTTACAAGTTACAGGTCATCTGGGGTGTCTGAATTTTTGTCTGTGAAAGTGACTTGACTTCCAAGCTAGTTTTACCCCTCAAGGAGATTTCAAATGAATTCTTGGTCAACACAAGAATTGTTCCTCATTGTCTTAGCTTTCTAGAATGGTATGGCATGCCTTCATATGATGTGGAGAACTCAACTTATGGTCTTGGCAAGCAAAGGGTATTTTGGGCATTTGTGAATTACAGGTCATTTTAACCTATACCCAAAACTCATACAAGGAGGCCTCAAATGGAAAAACTTACAACATCAAACTTGCTCCAAATGGGATTTTAAGTCTAGAAAGAAGGTCAAAAGTTATTGGAGAAGCTCATAGCATGATGTTACAAAATTGGTCAAAATATGAACATAAATGGCTTATAAAGTGAATAATTTCAAGATGGAAAATGGTTTGGGAGATTTACAAGTCCAAATGGAGACTTCCAATATATGATTTTGAATGGAAAAACAATTCTAAGAACAATGGTTCACACACTTTTTTGAGTTTAGAAGGAAAAAAGAAAGTTATCCATGGTTGCTTGCCTTTTAAGAAACATAATCCAAATGAGCCAAAGTTAGAAAACAAGGGAATGTGCAAGATGGATCTAGAATGTACCATTGGGGTCTATATAAGCATGAAAGGAGAATTTGGCAAGGGTTGGCCTCATTTGCACCAAGAATTCCACAAATTTTTCTCATACTTTCTCATTGAGTTTTCATTCCAATTCTCCAAAATCTTCATCAATCTTCCTCAAAATCAATCCAATCCTTTTCAATATTCATCATAGATCAGAATTGAAGCAAGGATCAAGTGATTATCATCCATTTTCGAGTGCTTTTCTCAAGAACATCAAAATCACAATCTCAAGTGGATAGCATAATTCTGGCCAAGTCTCATCCAAAGCTTGCATACAGAATCAAGTTCATCAAGGATTGATCAAGATTCAACACTTAGAAGCTTCAGATCCACATCTTCCATAGCTGTTCTCAAGGTTTTACATCAGGTAAGTTTTCATTCGATTTGCTTAATTCAGTTAGTTTAACATGATTTTATTAGCTTAGACTTAATCTAGGTGGTTAGGAGATTAAGTTAGATGAATTTGGAGAGGATTGGTGGTGGTTAGTGACAGGTGCAACAATCTGTTTGGATCAATATCTCTTAGGTTAAGCCATTAGAATTGTAGCTGGATAGCGCATGTTGATCTCCTTTGTGCATAGATCAGATTAGGGTAAGTTTGAGGAAGAATGGTGATGGTTCATGTCAGTGTAATTCCATGGAGATCTGAGTTTGATACCATCGGGTTGAAGGATTTATTGAGCTTTAGACTGAATTAGGATCATAAGATTGTAGAGTGATGAATTCTGAGCATGTTTCATGTTTATGGCGTGGCGTTTCACTGCGTGTAGAAGGAGAACCGAAGGGTGTAAAGCTTGCTCGTGCATGGAGCCATGGTGAATTGAAACCCTAGGTTTCAGATCAAGGGAGGAAGACATAATCCTACCCGTCCAATGCGCGCGAAGACCTTTGACTTGGAGGATGATCTTGTGGCTCACATTTAATCTGAAATTTGGAGGGAAGGACCTTGGCCAAAACGCACCGTTTCATTAATTGAAACGGGCGGGCCTGAGTGTTATTGTTATCCCCACCCCCAGCAACTAGGCCCAAACCAATTTCTAACGTGAATTCGCTACTTTTCTCACCCCCCAGCGCTCTTCCATTTGTTTCTTTAATTCTGAATGTGTACTGGGCTTTGGTAAACTGCTAAGCGCACCCCCTGTCTGAAGGCCCATCCTGGATTGAACTGGGGCGAGTTTCTATTTCAACCCCCCTCCCTCATTTTTAATTCATTTAATTTTCTTAGTTCATTTTAATATTTTACAAACTTCATTAATTCATAACTAATTCATAAAAAATGCATTTTAATCCATTCTTTTTACCATATTTTCTTAAAAATGTCTAGAATATTGTAGAAAAATAAAATTTCATTTTTAGCTTTATTTCATATTTTTTACATATTTTCTAAATAAATGTCACATTAAATAGTTTCATTTCATGCCTCATTTTAATGATTTTTGTTCTCTCACATGCTTTAATATTTTTTGATCATTCTTTTCATATTGTTTAGATGAGGTATTCAACTTATAGAAATATTTTAGTTCCCATTTTTAGAGGTTAATTTTAGGTGATTAATAAATGCTTGAACATCATGAACAAAACTAGGGTTTTTAGGTGACAACTTAGGAGTTTGATTTCATTTCCCTTAGGGCTTAGGGTTTGGATAGATTAGTTATGGGACTATAGGGGCTATGGGTAGCTATTAGATCCCTTAGAAACAGTTAGGATTCCCCTACTGCTATTATTACTGTCTGTATATCTGTTGTCTGGTGTGGTGTGCCCTCTGGGGATTGTTGCTTGCTTGTTTGGGTATTGGGTTTATCTGGGGCCCTGGGGAAGCTGAAGATTTGTGAAGGTGAAGGCCATTGGAGATTCAAAGATTGAAGATCAACTGTCAGAGTTGGAGAGGAGGTTCTTGCTAGCAGCTGCTGAGGAGACTAGGGTTTAGGAGCTAGGCAGAGCTCTAGATTAGAAAGCTTGTTTCTCAAACATGGGTTGCCTTGTCTGCATCCATTCTTCTCTGTGATTCAGAGTCTCTCTAAGACACTCACCCCCTTCCTTTGGAAGGCTTGGTGACAGTGTCTATGAGATAGAACTCTTGAGAGAAAATGTCTCTGGTGTTAGAAGCAGTTTGTTCACCACCTTTGGTAGTCAACTGATTGCTTAACACCCAATTCACTCTTGTGACTGATCCCTCATCCTGGAGGTTTGAGCTTGAAGAAAAGCCATTGCAGATGGAAGAATGATGATCAAAGCCCTTGCCTGAAGGCCATGAAGATGGAGATTGATGCTTGTTGAAGCTTGTGAATGATTGGAGATTACTTGAAGCCAGATGTTGATTCAGAGCTGCTGATGCTGTTTCTTCTGCTGTTGTATTTCATTTCTGATGTATTGGTTGGTTTTCCTGGCTGTATTGTTTGCTGTCTACCCTGTTGGGTTGAAAGTGAAGCCTGTTCACTTTTGCCTATTGTTTTCTAGGTTCGAGGTTGAGTGGGACTCCCTTGCCTCGCTAGTATTGTTGCATCCATGCATTTTACTGCTTTATTATATCTGTTATTGTTTCTGTTTCTGCCTATCCCGTAGGATCTCTGTTTCTCTCTGTGCAAGAGAGGAGCATGATAGACACTAGGTCTTAACCCATGCATGATAACATTAGGTTAGTTGTTTCCCTTCGCAACCGTAGGTTAGAATTCTGTCTCTTCTTTCTCAAAACAAACAGAAAAATACCATAAAGATTTCAAACACAATAAAAGACACTTCTTTCGTAAAAAACGTGAACTCATCAAGACGTCATTTTTGTCCGCCGGGACTGTTAATCAAGAAAACCCTTTTCAGAAGGAATAAAATCAACCAAGACAAACTTGTGTCGTACGTGGCCCGAACTACGTTTGCTCTGATCTTTCATGCTGTATGAAAGTACGTAGGCATAGGATGCGGTATCCTAGCGAGCAACCTTCCCCCTTTTTTCCCGTAGGTAGGCGAACTACGTTGACTCTGATTTCTCGTTCCAGACGGGAATACGTAGGCATAAAGTGCGATACTTTGCCGAGTCATTTTTTTTATTATTTTCATTTTCTTTTCTTTTAACCCCAGACCTTTAGCGTAGATAGAATAACAATCCATACCCGAAAACAAGCGTGGATCCCATCGAGTACGATGGACGTGAGGGGTGCTAATACCTTCCCCTTACGTAACCGACTCCCGAATCCAGGTTTTGGTTGCGATGACCATACCTTTCCCGTGTTGTGCGAGGTTTACTCTGAGCGTTTCCTTTCCCTCCCGTGGGATAAATAACGCACGGTGGCGACTCTTCTGTTCAGCCGGCGCCGATTTTCGCAGTAGCGACAGCTGGCGACTCTACTGGGGATCCAACGTCCCCTGGCTGCTAAGGACTGCGATGGTTCTTATGCATTTGGGATCCAACGTCCCTTAAGAGAGTCAATCCTAACGCTTGTTTTCCCGTCGAGGATTTTGTATGGAGTTATTTTATATTTCTAACCTTGTATTTTCAGCTTTATATATTGATTATTGTTGCTGTATCTGGGGTGTGACGGGTGTTCTGATATTGAGAGATAAGCCGGACCTGGGCTTGAGTGCACCTAGAATTAGAGTAGAAATTAGTGGGCGCCCGCTTGCTTTGCTTGCTTTGGTGTCCCATGAAATCTACACTCAGACGAGGTTCCTCTGGTTGGCCTCCTGCCCCTTCCTTTGGTTGGCGTGGGTTGCTGGTTAGTTGGATTGTCGACTCTGGGGACCGATCATTTGGAAGTTGGCTGAGTGAGGCCTCTTCAGGAATTGATGATGCCACTCCTTCTGGGAATCGTATCATCAACCCTGAAAGTCTGTGACGCCGACGACCGCATAGGATGCCGTACCGTGTGCCAGTTATAGGGCCACCCACCTGTGAGGGGATACAGGGTTATGCAGGTAACTAGACCTCCAGATTACCGGTTATTTCTTGATCAGAGATCTTGGTTATTTATGGAGAGTTATGAGGTCTGCCAGAGACCATTTGGAGATTTATTCTGAGGTCTGTCAGAGACCATTGGGAGAGCTATGAGGTCTGTCAGAGACCATTTGGAGATGTGTTCTGAGGTCTGTCAGAGACCAATTATGGATGTGATTTGAGGTCTATCAGAGACCAGTTGGAGTTATGGTTTGAGGTCTGTCAGAGACCAGTGTTGGAGTTTTATTTTAGGTCTATCTGAGACCAGGGTTTGGTGACTTTTGGATGGTCTATCTGAGACCTTTCTTGATTGGGTTCAGGCTATTCAGTTGCAGCTTTGGCCCCTGTTGAATGTTACTTGCATTGCATCCCCGCATATCCATTATCATTTGCATTTCACTAACGTGTGTCTGTGCTGCAGGTGCATTTGCATGTCCCTAGTTCTAGTGCCCAGACTTCTGAGTATTCGATCATGACTAGCCTAAGGAGAACAGTTGCTTACAAATTGCCTACGCCTGATATTGTTCCGTTACTGGGGTTGATCTCTCTTGCTGATGAGGGTGTTCGTAGGAGTTTCCGGATGAGCTATGGTAGATTACTGAGATTGGTGTGTAAACCTACAGAGGTAGAGTTAGATGGGCTGTATGCTTTGATGCAATTCTACGACCCTGCTTTGAGGTGTTTTACGTTCTCTGACTTTATTATGGGACCAACTCTGGAGGAATACGCTGAGTATGTTGAGCTGCCCGTGCAGAACCAGGTTCCATTCATTCATTATGATGCCAAACCTAAGCCGGAGGAATTGGCAAAAGCCTTGCATGTTGATGCTTCTGAACTTGTGACTACTGTTTCCCGTGGAGTTCCAGGCTTCTCATTTCAGTTCTTAGTTGGTAAAGCCCAAGAGTATGCCAAGAGTGGGTGCTGGGTTGCTTTCAACGCTGTGTTGGCCTTGTGCATTTATGGCATAGTACTGTTCCCCAATATACCGGATTTTGTGGACTTCGATGCTTTCTAGATCTCTACCATTCACTGCATTACAAGAATGAGAAGGGAAGAGGGAAGAATGTTCATCTGTGTGTACCCTTATTGAGTATGTGGTTTGAGAGTCATCTTCCTAAGAGAGGATCTGCTGCAGAGACTACAATTCCAGTTGGTTGGCCAGAACGCTTGATGAGGCTATCGTCGGAAGATATGGAGTGGTTTGATAGAGACCTGTTGGGATCGGAGCTCATCTTCAGTTGTTCCGGTTACCCTAATGTCCCATTGATTGGAAGAAAAGGGTGTATCAACTACAACCCTTCTCTATTCATTCGCCAGTTTGGATATGCGCTGAAGAATCCACCTCAGGAGGAGGAAGTACAGGAATCTCTGTACTTCACTGGAGATTTGAAGGGGGAGTTATTAGTCAAGTTGCGACATGCCTGGACGCGTATTAACCGCAAAGGGAAGCCGTTGTTAGGAAAGAATGACTGTCAGGCCTATGCACCTTATAGAGTTTGGATTCAGGAGAGGGCTAGTCAGTTGAGGATGCCGTTTCCAGATGCACCAATTCTTGTTCCTATTCCGGTAGAAGAACCGACTACTGTTTCTAGAGAAGCATATGAACAGGTTGTGAAGGAGAAAGAAGCCCTGATGAAGATTAACGAAGGGTTAGAGCAAGAGTTAGCCCAGGCGCGCAGCGAGAAAAACAAGGCCGTATATGCTTTCCAGCAACAGATTGAGCTAGTAAACAGGTTAGGAGCTGAGTTGACCGAGGAAAAGAAAAAGCGCGAACGTCTGGGGCAAGAGTTCAGAAGTTCCCATGACATGCTGGAAGCCAAAAAGAAGGCGCTCGACGCAGCACACCGAGAGATATCCTCTTGCAATAAGACTTGGAATGCTACACTCACTAACAACAAGAAGAGGGAAGATAAGCTGAAGCAGCAAATCTCCGACCTCGAAGAAAAGTTGAAGTCTAGCATCAAGAAGTGTGAGGAAGAAGTGATGAACCGGTATAGTGTCCAGCATGCACTGAACAAGGCAATCAAATCCAGAGATGAAGCAGTGTCTCAGAAGCGAAAGCTAGAAGATTGCTTCGGAGAAGCAACGTGGGAAGAAACTGCTGAAGATGTACGCCGTGTCCTTAAGAGGAGAAACCAGCTTGTTGAAGGGCTGCTTGACCGACCAAGCCATCCGGAGACTAAGAAGTTGTTAGAGGAGTACCAGACTTTTGGGAGGATTTGATCATTCCATTATTTGTATGCATAGTGCTGACCATCACCAGGATTGTTGGTTGAGGTCATGCCTTCTTTGTACTCTCGGTGATATTGTACCCTGGGCTTATTAATTCTCTCTGCAATATATGAGGCTTTCTATGATTCAGCTCCGATATTCCTATTATCAGCACTGTCACTGCACCGGCACCTTCGCACTAGAACTGGGGGAATGAACTTCCCTAATGCACAGACACATTGCATTGCATTCATATACATATTGCATTACAGGTAATCTTTGAATGGTGTCTTATTCCCTGCTTTGTATCAGGTACTTAACAGGATTCCAGATCAACATCTGCACCGCTATTCTACACGATCCAACTGTCGGAAAGTCATGGACCAAATTCAGAACGAGATGCAGGATGTACGCGAGAAGCTCGCCCTCTTCATGCAGACCATGGAGGCTATAGCAAAAGGGCAAGAGAATTTGCAGGCCATGGTCCAGCCCCTGTTGGCTCGCAACGCTGGTCATGGTAACGAAGATCATCAGTCTGTCCGGGTTGATACTGCTCATGGAGACGGCACTCCCACGCCAGTGGCTCCGCCTGTCGTCAATATGAATGCTGCTAACGTCAACAACGCTACCGCTGCTGTGAATGGTAACGTCGGAGTTGGAAATGATACTGCTGTCCATAACGCTGGGCTGGGTGATGTCAATGTGGGAGATAATCTCGGAGGCAATGGCTTTGTCAATACAGGGTTCGGGTTTAATGATCAGGGATTCGACAACCCTGGCAAGTATGGCTTTAATGCTCAAGGCTTTGGGCAAGATGGTTATGGTATGGTCAATCAGGGTTACGGAGGCTTTGGCAACGGAAATGGTACTGGATTTATGGCTGGAGGTCCTGCTGGAGGTGTTCAAGGGTACGGCAACAGAGGCCGAGTTCCGGGGATGAATCAGGTCAGAGCTGGACGTAATAATGCGTATGATGGATACGGGGCTGGAAACGGTATGTGGCAAGAGGATCAACAGGAGGACGCCTTCTCTGGAGGAGGCTTTGAAGGGCCGATGGATGATTCTCAAAAGATTAGAATGCTGGAAGAGCAAATGAAAGGAGTCCTAAATCAGAGTGCTGTGGGTCTGGACATGGCAACAATGGGCTTGGTACCTGGGTTGAGGGTGCCAATCAAGTTCAAAGCGCCTGCGTTCGATAAGTACAAAGGAGATACATGTCCGAAGGTTCATGTACGAGCTTATTACAGAAAGATGTCTGCATACTCCACTGACGAAAGAATGCTCATGCATTTCTTTCAGGATAGTCTATCGGGTCCTTCCTTAGAGTGGTACATGGGGTTGGAGCCCACTGACATCAAGACTTGGAAGCAATTAGCAGAGGCGTTCGTAGCCCATTACAAATATAACAGTGACCTGGCACCCAATCGGGTCCAGTTGGCCGGGCTTTCGCAGAAGAAGGGGGAGAGTTTTAAAGAGTACGCGCAAAGGTGGCGCGATATGGCTGCCAGGGTCCGTCCCCCTGTGGAAGATAAAGAAATGAATGACATGTTTGTCGGCACATTCACCGGGCTGTTTCATGATATGTTGTTTCATACGTCTCTGGCTAGTTTTTCAGACCTGATTCTGATGGGTGAAAAGATTGAGCGGAACATTAAGCAAGGAAAGTTCCAAGTTGACGAGTCAGCTGCATCTGGCAGTAATAGGAAAGCTTATGGTGGGCGCCGTCAGGGCGAAGCTAGCGCGGTATTTGGAGGCCGAGGCCGAGGCCGAGGCAGGGGAAGAAATCAATATCGTCAGTCGCAGCAAGTGTCGAGTGTTACTATCCCTTATCAACAGCAACCAATCCAGCAACAACAACAGGTTCAGCAGCAACCAATGCCACAGCAGCAGCAGCCTCAGCAGGGGGCACAGCAAGCTCAGCGAAAATTCCAGGGTGGTAAGCCGAGAAGGGTGTTCGAGAAGCCTCCCTCTAACTATGCTGATTTATTGCAGACATTGTTGGGATTGAATCTAGTGGAGAAAAGAACCTTGGCACCAATAACGGGAACTCCCCCGTTCGGCTATGATGCAAATAGGCGCTGCGAGTTTCATTCTGGGGCCCCGGGCCATGATATAGAAGGTTGTCACGCTTTTAAGCACGTTGTGCAGGATCTCTTGGACAACAAGTCTATCAACTTCGGAACGACCGGTGCGAATATAGTCCAGAAACCCATGCCTAATCATGGGGTGAACGCCGTGCTGACTGAGGAAGGTCTGAATCTGATTATGAATGTTGAGGATTTAAAGACGCCGCTGAGCGAAATAAAAAGCCGACTGTTGCAAGGAGGTGTTTACCCGGGTTGTAATGAGTACTGCTTAGATTGTTGGGCCCTGTCTGGGGGGTGTGAGGATTTGAAGAAAGGCATTCAGGCCTTGATTGATGAAGGTGTATTGCAGTTTGATAGAACAGCAACTGAGGAGCCGGCAGGGGCAGTAATGGATAATCAGAGTGATGTTGCCACAGTGACAATTCCTAGGAAGACGATCACTATTTCAGCACCAGTTCAGCGACCACCGATTACTATAACTAAAGCCGGGCCAATCCCGTATGAGAACACGAAGGCGGTCCCATGGTCATATGGGCTAGAGGTGTATTGTGACGGGATTAAAATCGATGTTAACAAGCAGTCAGTGGAGGTTGTGGATAATGTTGTGGGCTCAGGAGGCATGACAAGAAGCGGCAGGATCTTTACATCTCCTGAAGTAGAGGCTGAAAGGATAGCGAAAGGAAAAGGGAAAGCGGTTGAAAATGTTCCGATACAAGCAAATGAAAAAGAAGCAGCGTCGAAGGACGTAGAGGAATTCATGCGCTTAATTCGGAAAAGCGATTATAAAATCGTGGAGCATCTGCAGCAAACGCCATCCAAAATATCTATATTGTCATTGCTGTTGTGTTCGGAAGCTCACCGAAACGCTTTGCTGAAAGTCCTGGACACTTCTTTTGTACCACAGGATGTCTCCGTGAACCAGCTAGAAGGAGTATTGGCACATGTAAATGCAGGCCACAGTCTGGGCTTTACTGATTTCGACTTGACTCCGAAAGGAAGGGATCATAATATGGCATTACATGTATCCGTTGAGTGCAGAGGGTCGACAATGTCGCACGTATTGGTTGACACCGGGTCGTCTTTGAATGTGCTGCCTAAGAAGGCTATGATGAAGCTGGATGTTCGAGGGATTTTGTGTACACCAAGTGATTTGGTAGTCAGAGCGTTTGACGGCACGCGGAGAACAGTCTTCGGATCGATTACCTTGCCTCTACAAGTGGGGCCGGAAGTGTTTGCAACGGAGTTTTATATCATGGATATACAGCCTGCGTACAGCTGCTTGCTGGGAAGACCTTGGATTCACGGGGCAGGGGCAGTCACGTCAACCCTGCATCAGAAGTTAAAGTATATGGTCGGAGACAGTGTAGTCACCGTGTGCGGAGAAGAAGACATCCTGGTCAGCCATCTATCTTCGTTTAAATATGTGGAAGTCGACGGGGAGATCCACGAGACGCCATGCCAGGCATTCGAAGGGTTGCGCATAAAGGACAAGAGTCCCGGACCGAGCAAAGTGCCAGAGATAGCTGTCTCATCGTATAAAGAAGCTCAAGCGCTAGTGAAAGCCGGAGAAGCCAAAGGCTGGGGCAAAGTATTGGACATTCCTGTGAAAATGGACCGGTTCGGACTGGGGTACCGACCGTCGTCATCAACTCCTTCCGTGGGGGCCCCTCATTTCAGAAAGTCAATCACCATCTCTGCCAGTGGAGTATGCCATGAATTTGTCAATGCTGCTTCGGAGTCTGATGAAGGGGACAGCGACTGTGATATGGATGCCTGGATTCAGCCAAGCACGCCAGGACAAGGACTGTGCAACTGGTCTATTCAGGAGCTTGTTCCTGTGACTTTTAAACAGTAATGCTTTGCTTTATTAATTGTTGAATAATCTGATGTCTTGCCCAGGGCATCGGGACTTGCTTAGGGCTGTGTTGTTATAAACATTGCTTCGTTAATCATTAAATAAATGGCGTTTTTTTCATGTGTAAATACTGTAATCCCTGTCTTTCTTGTTTTGTATTTTTCAATAAAATGGCAATGTGGTTATTCGCTTTATACGCATTTTGAAGCACTTAACCCTTTCTTTTGCAGGATAACATTTTCAGATGACATCCTTGAACCACCTATGACTCGTCCCGACTTCGAGCACCCGGTATTCCAGACCGAAGAAGAGGTTGTCGAAGATAGCGACGTTCCTGAAGAACTGTCTTGGTTGGTGAAGCAAGAGGAAAGAGCCATTCTGCCTCACGACGAGGTTATCGAAATTATCAATTTGGGGTCGGAAGGGGTTGAGAAGAATATTCGTATCGGAGCCGCACTGCAGAGTGATATCAAGCGAAAACTGGTTGAAATGCTCCGAGAGTATAATGATGTATTCGCTTGGTCGTATCAAGATATGCCAGGGCTCGATACAGATATGGTTGTGCATCGTCTGCCACTGAAAGAAGATTGCCCACCAGTCAAACAAAAACTTCGCAGAACACGACCAGATATGGCAATGAAGATCAAAGAGGAGGTTCAGAAACAGTGGGACGCTGGGTTCCTGGCTGTGACGAAGTATCCCTCATGGGTTGCCAACATCGTACCAGTGCCAAAGAAAGATGGCAAGGTTCGAATGTGCGTGGATTATAGAGATTTGAATAAAGCAAGCCCAAAAGACGATTTTCCACTTCCTCATATTGATGTATTAGTTGATAATACCGCTCAATACTCTGTATTCTCCTTCATGGATGGCTTTTCAGGCTATAATCAAATTAAAATGGCGCCAGAGGATATGGAGAAGACTACTTTCATAACGCCTTGGGGAACATTTTGCTATAAAGTGATGCCCTTTGGTTTGAAGAATGCTGGGGCAACATATCAGCGTGCGATGACGACTCTTTTTCATGACATGATGCATAAAGAGATCGAAGTTTATGTTGACGATATGATTGCTAAATCCCAGACAGAGGAAGAGCATCTGGTGAATCTGTTGAAGTTGTTTAAAAGGCTTAGGAAGTTCAGGCTGAGGCTGAACCCTAACAAATGCACCTTCGGGGTGAGATCGGGTAAACTGCTGGGGTTTATCGTAAGCGAAAGAGGAATAGAGGTCGATCCTGCTAAAATAAAAGCGATTCAAGAAATGCCGACGCCTAAAACAGAGAAAGAGGTGCGCGGGTTTTTAGGGAGATTGAACTACATTTCCCGGTTCATATCTCACCTAACTGCCACGTGTGAACCATTATTCAAGTTGCTAAAGAAAGATCAAGCTGTAACGTGGAACGATAATTGTCAAAAGGCGTTCGACAAAATAAAGAAGTATCTGCAGGAACCTCCTATTTTGATACCCCCGGTGGCAGGGAGACCCTTGATAATGTATTTGACGGTTCTTGAGGGAAGCATGGGTTGTGTTCTCGGTCAACACGACGAGACGGGGAGAAAAGAGCATGCAATCTATTATCTGAGTAAGAAATTTACAGACTGTGAATCTCGATACTCAATGCTGGAGAAAACTTGTTGCGCGCTAGCCTGGGCCGCCAAGCGTCTGAGGCAGTACATGCTGAATCATACAACCATGCTCATCTCGAAGATGGATCCAATCAAATATATATTCGAAAAGCAGGCGTTGTCAGGTAGAATTGCCCGGTGGCAGATGATCTTGACTGAATACGATATTCAATACGTCTCGCAAAAGGCAATAAAGGGGAGTGTGTTGTCTGAGTATCTGGCGGAGCAGCCTATTGAAGAGTATCAATCGATGAGATTTGACTTTCCTGACGAGGATATCATGTATCTCAAGATGAAGGATTGCGAAGAGCCGTTACCAGACGAAGGACCAGAGCCGGGGTCCAAATGGCAGATGATATTTGATGGAGCTGTGAATGCTTACGGTAGCGGAATAGGGGCAATTATCACTACGCCGCACGGGTCGCACATCCCGTTTACTGCCCGATTGACCTTTGCCGTTACCAACAATGAGGCCGAATACGAAGCTTGTATAATGGGGCTTGAAGAAGCCATTGATTTGCGAATCAAACATTTAGACGTATACGGAGACTCAGCTCTGGTAGTGAATCAGATCAAAGGGGAATGGGAGACACGGCAGCCCAATTTGATACATTATATGAATTATGCAAGGAGATTGTTGCCTTTCTTCGACAAAGTGGAATTGCATCATGTGCCGCGGGCAGAAAATCAAATGGCTGACGCCCTTGCCACCTTGTCTTCCATGTACAAGGTCAATTTCTGGAACGAAGCTCCCCAAATCACTATCTCTCGGTTGGACAGGCCAGCTTATGTATTTGCTATTGATGAAGCATCTGATGGCAAACCGTGGTATTTTGATATCCTTAATTTCCTGAAGAATAAAGAGTATCCGGCTGGGGCATCCAGTCAAGATCAGAAAACTCTCAGGAGATTAGCGGGTAATTTCTACTTGAACCCGGATGGCGTCTTGTACAGAAGAAACCACGACTTGGTGTTGTTGCGTTGTGTAGACGAGAAAGAGGCAAAGCTTCTCATGGAGGAAATTCACGAAGGTGCATTTGGCACGCATGCTGGTGGACATGCTATGACGAGAAAACTGCTGCGGGCAGGTTACTTTTGGCTGACGATGGAAACTGATTGTTTCAAGTTCGCAAGAAAGTGCCACAAGTGCCAAATATACGCTGACAAGATACATGTGCCTCCGAGTCCTCTGAATGTGATGTCATCTCCATGGCCATTCTCGATGTGGGGAATCGATATGATTGGAAAGATTGAGCCGACGGCTTCTAACGGGCATCGGTTCATCCTCGTAGCAATCGATTATTTCACCAAGTGGGTGGAAGCGGCGTCTTACGCAAATGTAACGAAGCAAGTGGTGGCTAGATTCATCAAGAGAGATATCATTTGCCGATATGGGATTCCCGAGCGGATAATCACGGATAATGGTTCTAATCTGAACAACAAAATGATGAAGGAGCTCTGTCAGAATTTCAAGATCGAACATCACAACTCCTCCCCTTACCGACCCAAGATGAATGGCGCTGTCGAAGCGGCCAATAAGAATATCAAGAAGATCGTCCAGAAAATGGTGGTGACGTATAAGGATTGGCACGAGATGCTACCTTTCGCTTTGCACGGTTATCGTACGACGGTACGCACATCAACCGGGGCAACTCCGTTCTCGTTGGTATACGGAATGGAGGCGGTATTACCATTGGAAGTTGAGATCCCTTCTCTGAGGGTATTGCGAGACGTTCAGCTGGACGAGGCAGAATGGGTAACGAACAGATTGAACCAACTGAGTTTGATGGATGAGAAGAGGCTAGCTTCTCTGGCATACGGTCGTTTATACCAAAGACGAATGAAGAAAGCGTACGACAAGAAGATACTTCCGCGAAGCTTTCAGACGGGCGACCTTGTGCTGAAAAGGATTCTCCCGCCGCAGGCAGATCACAGGGGCAAGTGGACCCCCAACTACGAAGGGCCATACGTTGTCAGTAAGGTCTTTTCAGGAGGAGCTTTATTGTTGTCCACCATGGACGGGGAAGACTTTGCATCACCTGTGAATTCGGACGCGGTTAAAAAATACTTTGCTTAAAATAGACCCGCTGGACAGAAAAAAGAGAGTCCAGGCAAAAATGGGGCATCCTGGCGAACCAAAAACAGAATGAAAGGTTCGGGCAAAAGTTAGGGATAAAATTGAAAAAACGTACACCCGCGAAGTTGAAAACCTACACTGGGCGGCTTCGGCAAAAAGGGGTATCCCGGTGAACTGAAAACCCGTAAAGGGCGGTTCACGCAAAAGTTAGGGATTTGAAAAGCAAATGACTGCGGTCCGAATTTGAATTCAATGAGTATCAATGCGGGAGAATATATTTGAGGAGCCAGTTATCGGATACAACCTCTTCAGAAGTGGGGATACCGGGAAAGCATTAGAGTCGGACGAGTCATGGGAGGATCAGTTCGTGGTGTTCAGCTGCATCCAGTTGCCGACATGTGTACAAAATTTAATTTGTCAATATTTATGCTTCTTGTGAATACTTGCATACTTATGTATTTGCTTTGCGTAGCTTCCTCTTTTCAGGAGTTACATCTCGTGTACAAAAACTCCGCTCATTCAGGGGCCCAATCAATGAAAATGTGTTATTCAGTACTTGATGCCTGTTCTTTACTGTTTTGCGCATGATAAAACGCCTAAGTTTGATGAAACTGACATGAGTATAACATTATCGGCCCTTGCCAACAATTGTTAAAGCGTTGAATTAACTGAGTGTAACGTCACTAACCTGAATCGATTTGATTGCATAGGCTTGTCGTGTCTTGTTTGTGTTGTTGCAGGTTTCATAACCGTACGAGGAAGATAATCAAAAGATTGCGATAACGAAAGACTCAGTCCCCCACGCAGGTCATGCATGTTCTTCCTGAAGAAGGATAGAGTTCCCCAGCTAGCCGTAGCTTATCCAAAGGACGTGCTCCAGAGAAGTTATTCGTCCTCAGCAGAGTGTGGTGATTCTGAGATCGTAAGGCGGTATTCAGACAGGTTCATCTCCCCCCGCAGGGTCATGCATTCTCCCCCGGCGGAGTCAGTTAATTTTCCCCGAGAGAATCATCCCATTTCCAGCGGATTTCTCTTTTCAGCAAGTGTTTTCATTCCTTCCAGTGGAACTCGAAGATTAAGACTCTCTCAGGCAGAGTCGATGGTGGTTCCTGTCACTTATTTTGTCAGAGATACCGTGTGATATCGGTTCACTCTCCAGCAGAAGATCAATCATACCAGGCGCATCTGCTATTCCCCAGCAGAGTTATATTCCCCAGCAGGGGGTTACCTCAGCAAGGTGTTTGGTTTGAGTTATATTCCCCAGCAAGGGGTTACTTCAACAAGACGTGTGGTTTGAGTTCCCAACTTCCCCAGCAGGGTCGACTTCACCCTACCAGCATTTATTTTGCTGGAATAATTTTGTAGCATCAGGCTATCCCCGGCGAGTCGGCGTTATCCTTCCAGCATTTATTTTGCTGCAGCAGTTTCTGTACTCTAGTAGTTCAGGTGGAGAGAGCTCTTGCTCAAATAAATCACCAAACATTCAAGATCTCGGCAGGAGATATCCAATGTCAGTTTTGGCTGCATTCCCCACAGAGTTATCATGAGAGTCTCTTTGTATCCAGCAGAGTCATTTATGCAAATGTCTCTTATTTTCCCCAGCCAAAGTGGCCAGGATAAGAATCTCCTTATCCCCAAGCAGAGTTATTTGTCATCAAAAGGTTTCATGAACCAGAATTTCAGAAGTGGCCTCCGGGCATCAGAGCAGGCGTCCGATAGTTGGTTTTCAGACATCCCCAGTAGAGTTCATCTCGAAGTCGCTGTCACGTCAGTGCTAAGAAGTTTGTGGGTGAGGATCATTGAAGAACCAAGTCCTAACGTGGACGATTTATTCCTATATTGACGGGATTTCTTCAGAAGTGGGCGTCCTAGCGTGGACAGATTTGATTTCTCGGTATTGATCGAATGTGAAATCCTGACGTGGACAAGATTGGTTACTCTTCGTGTTGGTGCCCTGACGTGGATCATTTGTTTCCAGCAGATATCTTTATTCGTAATGGTGAAATGTGCGTCCTGACGTGGGCAAGTTTGTAGTTCTTTGTGATGACAAGATACAAGAATCCTGACGTGGACAAATTTATCCTTCTTCGTGTTGTTGACAAAGTGTAAGTCCTAACGCGGATATTTCCCCAGCAAGTCGAAGACGCGTGAGTCCTTACGTGGACAAGTCTTATTTCCTCAGTGAGTCGAAGACGCCTGAGTCCTAACGTGGACAAATCAAGACGAGATCAGTGTCCTAACGCGGACAGATCAAAGAGATTATTATTCCTAACGTGGAAAGATGTAGTCCTTACGCGGACATATCAACAGAAGTGATTCCTAACGTGGAAAGACGGAGATTCCTAACGCGGAAAAGATGGAGTCCATACGCGGACGTATCAGAAGATAGTTTCCTTACGTGGAAATGACAGTATTCCTAACGTGGAATGACAATGTTTCCTTACGTGGAAAGAAGATGGTTTCCTTACGTGGAAAAATGGTGATTCCTTACGTGGAAAAGAGATTGATTCCTTACGTGGAAAGTTTAGTCCTGACGCGGACAGATGGAAAAGAAGTTGATTCCTGACGTGGAAAGAGAAGGTGTTTCCTTACGTGGAAAAGTTTAGTCCTGACGTGGACAGATCAAGGTTTGATTCCTAACGTGGAAAGATCAGGGTCCTTACGTGGACATATCAAGAGCATTCCTTACATGGAAGAAAAATGGTTTCCTTACGTGGAAAGACGAGTTTATTCCTTACGTGGAAAGATTGAGTCCTCACGCGGACATATCAAGATTGATTCCTGACGTGGAATGAAAGAGATAGATTCCTTACGTGGAGAGTTTAGTCCTGACGTGGACAGAAAGAAGAAACGGTATTCCTTACGTGGAAAGAAGAAGCATTCCTAACGTGGAAAGAAAGATTGATATAGTATTCCTCACGTGGAAAGATTGGGGTCCTCACGTGGACAGATTCAAGAAAAGTTGGTTCCTGACGGGGAAGAATGATGTATTCCTTACGTGGAAAGATTGAAGTCCTGACGCGGACATATCAAGTGGTATTGGAGTCCTTGCGTGGACAGATGGATATGGTTCTCCTTAGGTGGAAAGAAGATTGCTTCCTGACGTGGAAAGATGAAAGGGTTAGTCCTGACGTGGACAGATACAGAAGAAGTGATTCCTAACGTGGACGATGTGATTCCTAACGTGGACAGGTGTTACTCCTAACGTGGAAGAATGTTATTCCTAACGTGGGCGATTCAATTTATGGAAATGCAGACGAAGTATCCCCAGCGGAGTTGCCGAGATTTTTCTGGGTTAACAGCAGGTGGAGTCCTAACGTGGACAGGTCCTAGTTGAGATTTCTTCGTATCAACGACAGACAGAGTCCTAACGTGGACAAGCAAGCAATCTGTTATGACAGAATCCTCTTCAGAACGATGAAGACAATCCCCAACACGGTCGCGCGAGATCAGTGGGTTACTCTAACAGTCAGATTCAGCTGACGAATGTCATTCCTCAAGCAGGAGCGCAGTTTATTTCTGCGGTTGGCAAATTTCTGGTTTCACTAGTATTCAACCGTCTCGTACCGCGAATGTCTGAAGGCTCCGGGCTCTTCATCCAATCGGGTCCAAGTCGCTTGAATAGGGGCAGCTGTTGCACCCTAAAATTTGCCCAACCTTACTCCTTGGATTTATGTTTCATTATCATTAGCATTTGCATATAGAGTCATGTACATAGACTAACCATCTGCATAGCATAAGCATAGCAAGTCATTCAACAGGGGACCAATCATTATTTTCATCTCTAGAGGCCTATCAAGAGGTTATTATCCCAATTCAGTCATATTCAAGTCATCAGGAAAGAATTTGAAAGCAAAGAGTTCAGCAGATCAAGCCTTGAGTCTATCTTCTAGCTGAGGGTATCTGAGGATCAACAAGAGGGTTGTGAGCTGTGAAGTGAGAGCATGGAGGGCATCTAGACATCTTGAGAGACTTATAAAGTCATTTGGAGAAGAAAGCAAGTCATTGATGAAGGCACAAGAGCTACAGTTGAAGACAGTCAACTAGGGTTTCATCTGGGTCAACCCTAGGTCAACCCTAGGTCAATTGACTGACTTTAAAGAGCATTCAAGGCTATTGGAGAGATGTGGGGATCAACATTTGACATATGAAGAAGGATATGGAGAAATGGCTAGGAGAATTCAAGAGAAATCAAGGAGAAGAGGAGTTACTAAATTAGGGTTTCTCTGTAAAATCCCCTAGTTTAGGTCAAATTTCCAAGCAAGATAAGTCAAAATGCTAACTTCAAATGGTTTCTTGGCCAACATGAAACTTGTAGAGGATCTCAAGACCTTTAATTTGAGTGGTGGAAGACCTCAAGGAGATTTATAGAACTCAAGTTATGGTCCTTACAAGTTACAGGTCATCTGGGGTGTCTGAATTTTTGTCTGTGAAAGTGACTTGACTTCCAAGCTAGTTTTACCCCTCAAGGAGATTTCAAATGAATTCTTGGTCAACACAAGAATTGTTCCTCATTGTCTTAGCTTTCTAGAATGGTATGGCATGCCTTCATATGATGTGGAGAACTCAACTTATGGTCTTGGCAAGCAAAGGGTATTTTGGGCATTTGTGAATTACAGGTCATTTTAACCTATACCCAAAACTCATACAAGGAGGCCTCAAATGGAAAAACTTACAACATCAAACTTGCTCCAAATGGGATTTTAAGTCTAGAAAGAAGGTCACAAGTTATTGGAGAAGCTCATAGCATGATGTTACAAAATTGGTCAAAATATGAACATAAATGGCTTATAAAGTGAATAATTTCAAGATGGAAAATGGTTTGGGAGATTTACAAGTCCAAATGGAGACTTCCAATATATGATTTTGAATGGAAAAACAATTCTAAGAACAATGGTTCACACACTTTTTTGAGTTTAGAAGGAAAAAAGAAAGTTATCCATGGTTGCTTGCCTTTTAAGAAACATAATCCAAATGAGCCAAAGTTAGAAAACAAGGGAATGTGCAAGATGGATCTAGAATGTACCATTGGGGTCTATATAAGCATGAAAGGAGAATTTGGCAAGGGTTGGCCTCATTTGCACCAAGAATTCCACAAATTTTTCTCATACTTTCTCATTGAGTTTTCATTCCAATTCTCCAAAATCTTCATCAATCTTCCTCAAAATCAATCCAATCCTATTCAATATTCATCATAGATCAGAATTGAAGCAAGGATCAAGTGATTATCATCCATTTTCGAGTGCTTTTCTCAAGAACATCAAAATCACAATCTCAAGTGGATAGCATAATTCTGGCCAAGTCTCATCCAAAGCTTGCATACAGAATCAAGTTCATCAAGGATTGATCAAGATTCAACACTTAGAAGCTTCAGATCCACATCTTCCATAGCTGTTCTCAAGGTTTTACATCAGGTAAGTTTTCATTCGATTTGCTTAATTCAGTTAGTTTAACATGATTTTATTAGCTTAGACTTAATCTAGGTGGTTAGGAGATTAAGTTAGATGAATTTGGAGAGGATTGGTGGTGGTTAGTGACAGGTGCAACAATCTGTTTGGATCAATATCTCTTAGGTTAAGCCATTAGAATTGTAGCTGGATAGCGCATGTTGATCTCCTTTGTGCATAGATCAGATTAGGGTAAGTTTGAGGAAGAATGGTGATGGTTCATGTCAGTGTAATTCCATGGAGATCTGAGTTTGATACCATCGGGTTGAAGGATTTATTGAGCTTTAGACTGAATTAGGATCATAAGATTGTAGAGTGATGAATTCTGAGCATGTTTCATGTTTATGGCGTGGCGTTTCACTGCGTGTAGAAGGAGAACCGAAGGGTGTAAAGCTTGCTCGTGCATGGAGCCATGGTGAATTGAAACCCTAGGTTTCAGATCAAGGGAGGAAGACATAATCCTACCCGTCCAATGCGCGCGAAGACCTTTGACTTGGAGGATGATCTTGTGGCTCACATTTAATCTGAAATTTGGAGGGAAGGACCTTGGCCAAAACGCACCGTTTCATTAATTGAAACGGGCGGGCCTGAGTGTTATTGTTATCCCCACCCCCAGCAACTAGGCCCAAACCAATTTCTAACGTG
Source organism: Lathyrus sativus (assembly GCA_963859935.3). Classification (NCBI taxonomy): domain Eukaryota; kingdom Viridiplantae; phylum Streptophyta; class Magnoliopsida; order Fabales; family Fabaceae; genus Lathyrus; species Lathyrus sativus. The sequence goes on from OZ012741.1 coordinate 203,463,206, forward strand.
AATTCGCTACTTTTCTCACCCCCCAGCGCTCTTCCATTTGTTTCTTTAATTCTGAATGTGTACTGGGCTTTGGTAAACTGCTAAGCGCACCCCCTGTCTGAAGGCCCATCCTGGATTGAACTGGGGCGAGTTTCTATTTCAACCCCCCTCCCTCATTTTTAATTCATTTAATTTTCTTAGTTCATTTTAATATTTTACAAACTTCATTAATTCATAACTAATTCATAAAAAATGCATTTTAATCCATTCTTTTTACCATATTTTCTTAAAAATGTCTAGAATATTGTAGAAAAATAAAATTTCATTTTTAGCTTTATTTCATATTTTTTACATATTTTCTAAATAAATGTCACATTAAATAGTTTCATTTCATGCCTCATTTTAATGATTTTTGTTCTCTCACATGCTTTAATATTTTTTGATCATTCTTTTCATATTGTTTAGATGAGGTATTCAACTTATAGAAATATTTTAGTTCCCATTTTTAGAGGTTAATTTTAGGTGATTAATAAATGCTTGAACATCATGAACAAAACTAGGGTTTTTAGGTGACAACTTAGGAGTTTGATTTCATTTCCCTTAGGGCTTAGGGTTTGGATAGATTAGTTATGGGACTATAGGGGCTATGGGTAGCTATTAGATCCCTTAGAAACAGTTAGGATTCCCCTACTGCTATTATTACTGTCTGTATATCTGTTGTCTGGTGTGGTGTGCCCTCTGGGGATTGTTGCTTGCTTGTTTGGGTATTGGGTTTATCTGGGGCCCTGGGGAAGCTGAAGATTTGTGAAGGTGAAGGCCATTGGAGATTCAAAGATTGAAGATCAACTGTCAGAGTTGGAGAGGAGGTTCTTGCTAGCAGCTGCTGAGGAGACTAGGGTTTAGGAGCTAGGCAGAGCTCTAGATTAGAAAGCTTGTTTCTCAAACATGGGTTGCCTTGTCTGCATCCATTCTTCTCTGTGATTCAGAGTCTCTCTAAGACACTCACCCCCTTCCTTTGGAAGGCTTGGTGACAGTGTCTATGAGATAGAACTCTTGAGAGAAAATGTCTCTGGTGTTAGAAGCAGTTTGTTCACCACCTTTGGTAGTCAACTGATTGCTTAACACCCAATTCACTCTTGTGACTGATCCCTCATCCTGGAGGTTTGAGCTTGAAGAAAAGCCATTGCAGATGGAAGAATGATGATCAAAGCCCTTGCCTGAAGGCCATGAAGATGGAGATTGATGCTTGTTGAAGCTTGTGAATGATTGGAGATTACTTGAAGCCAGATGTTGATTCAGAGCTGCTGATGCTGTTTCTTCTGCTGTTGTATTTCATTTCTGATGTATTGGTTGGTTTTCCTGGCTGTATTGTTTGCTGTCTACCCTGTTGGGTTGAAAGTGAAGCCTGTTCACTTTTGCCTATTGTTTTCTAGGTTCGAGGTTGAGTGGGACTCCCTTGCCTCGCTAGTATTGTTGCATCCATGCATTTTACTGCTTTATTATATCTGTTATTGTTTCTGTTTCTGCCTATCCCGTAGGATCTCTGTTTCTCTCTGTGCAAGAGAGGAGCATGATAGACACTAGGTCTTAACCCATGCATGATAACATTAGGTTAGTTGTTTCCCTTCGCAACCGTAGGTTAGAATTCTGTCTCTTCTTTCTCAAAACAAACAGAAAAATACCATAAAGATTTCAAACACAATAAAAGACACTTCTTTCGTAAAAAACGTGAACTCATCAAGACGTCATTTTTGTCCGCCGGGACTGTTAATCAAGAAAACCCTTTTCAGAAGGAATAAAATCAACCAAGACAAACTTGTGTCGTACGTGGCCCGAACTACGTTTGCTCTGATCTTTCATGCTGTATGAAAGTACGTAGGCATAGGATGCGGTATCCTAGCGAGCAACCTTCCCCCTTTTTTCCCGTAGGTAGGCGAACTACGTTGACTCTGATTTCTCGTTCCAGACGGGAATACGTAGGCATAAAGTGCGATACTTTGCCGAGTCATTTTTTTTATTATTTTCATTTTCTTTTCTTTTAACCCCAGACCTTTAGCGTAGATAGAATAACAATCCATACCCGAAAACAAGCGTGGATCCCATCGAGTACGATGGACGTGAGGGGTGCTAATACCTTCCCCTTACGTAACCGACTCCCGAATCCAGGTTTTGGTTGCGATGACCATACCTTTCCCGTGTTGTGCGAGGTTTACTCTGAGCGTTTCCTTTCCCTCCCGTGGGATAAATAACGCACGGTGGCGACTCTTCTGTTCAGCCGGCGCCGATTTTCGCAGTAGCGACACGTCACGAGCCTTAAGCTACTTGGGAAATGGTTGTTGAAGGGTTTCCTTTCAATGGCTTGATTGTTTAGTATAGCACCCTTTGGGTGATATGCGACGCATTCACTCCTAAGTCATAGTCTCTAGTGCGATACAAATTGCAAACCAATTCAAAAACACTTCTTCTCTAAAAAAACACAAAAACAATCATTTAAACTTCTTTTTGCCCTTTGGGGCCTTTAACTTTGGAAAACCATTTCCATGACAAGAGTGTTGTTAACTCTTAGTTCTACCACAAATGGTAACGCCTAAGTCTCCCACGCTCGAGCTGCATACACCAACTGCTAGAATTACTTGTTAACCCCACTCATTTAAAAACAGTTGAACAAACCTGTGTTCCCGTAGTAGCCCATACTACGCTTGCTCTGATCTTTCATACCAGATGAAAGTACATAGGCATAAGACGCAATGTCTTGGCGAGCAACCTTCCCCCCTTTCACCCGTAGTTAGTCGAACTACGTTGACTCTGACTTCTAATTTCAGATGAGATACGTAGGCACAAAGCGACGTTGCTTTGCCGAGGCACTTATTTTTTCTTTTTGTCCTCAAGCCTATAGTTATATAGCTTCAATCACCCTTTTAGATAGACAACAAGCGTGGATCCCGTCGAGTACGACGAACGTGAGGGGTGCTAATACCTTCCCCTTGCGTAACCGACTCCCGAACCCGAGATTTGGTTGCGATGACCGATCTTATCCCTCTTTTGGTTAGGTTTTCTCTGAGCATTTCCTTTCCCTCTCTTGGAATAAATAACGCACAGTGGAGACTCTTCTGTCATTGACGGCCTCGATTTTCGCAGTAGCGACAACTGGTGACTCTGCTGGGGACTGGAATATCCCCTATGCGAGTCAATCCTAGTGTTTATTTGTTTATTTTTGGGTGTGTACATATGTGCTTTATCTTTCTATATTTTCTTTCCGCATTTTACTTTTCAGCACTATCATTATTGTTGTGCTGTGGGGAGGGATTGTTCCGTTGAGAGATAAGCCAGACCCAGGCTTGAGTATAGACTTAGCATTAGAAGTCGAAAGTAGTGGTGAGCCTGTATGCCTTGCATGCACCATCTAGCCATGAAATTCGCGCTCAGACGAGATTCTCTTTGACGATTTTCTTTCTAGCCCTTTGGGCTTGAAGGGATTTTGGATCTGAGGATTATCGACTCTGGGAACCGATCACTTGTGAGTCATCTAAGTGAGGCCTCTTCAGGAGATGATGATGCCAAACCAGAAATGGTGAACGTATCATCATTTCTAGAAAGTCTGTGACACTGATGAACGCATAGGATGCCAAACCTTGTCAGTGGATAGGTCCTTACCTGTGAGAGGGATGGGGGTGCAGGAAACTCTAGCTTTTAGACTACCCAGTTCTTTACAGTTGGGATTTGTGTTCTTGACATCAAGGGATCCTAATGTCAGTGTGTGGTTATGACTAAAGCAAAGCGCCGGTCGTCTCAAGCTACAGCGCAACAATCTTGATCCCCTGTTGCATGTGCATTTTGCATTTTCATTTGCATATCATTAACATGTATCTGTGTTGCAGGTATATTTTTCCTCCCCGGTTCTAGTGATCTTTGTTCCTTTTCTAACATGGAGACCTTGAAGAAGACAATTGCTTACAAGCTTCCTTCTCCTGACATCAGTTCCTTGTTGAGTTTGGTTGCTTTAGCAGATCAGAAGGTGAAAGCAGAGTTCAAGGAATCCTATGGGAAGTTACTCAGTTTGGTGTGCAAGCCTTTAGTGTTCGAGTTGAATGGCTTATATGCTCTGTTCCAGTTTTACGACCCTCAGTTGAGATGTTTTATTTTTCCTGACTATGTTCTGGCGCCGACATTAGAAGAGTACGCTGCATTACTAGGGGTTACAATATTGGATTGGATGCCTTTTTACCATGTTGATACCGAGCCTGACCTAGCTAAGCTTGTTGCAATTATCCATCTTGATGCTTCAGAGTTCTCAGGAAGATTGACCAAGCTTAATGGGGTGTATGGGTTCCCTCTACCTTTTCTGGTTGACAAGGCTTTACAGTGTGCAAAAGACGGTTGTTGGATATTGTTCAACGCCATTCTCGCTCTGTGTATATATGGTATCATTCTGTTTCCCAACTTGCCAGATTTTGTGAATACAGATGCTTTCTATATCCTTGCTTCAGGGAATCCAGTGCCAACGTTGTTAGGAGATGTTTACCATTCCATCCATTACAAGAATGAAAAGCGAAGAGGTAAAAATGTGTCTTGCTGTGTACCCTTGCTATATAGGTGGTTCTTCAGTCATCTTCCGAAGAAAGGTCTGTTTGTTGCTACTATTAGCACCTCAGATTGGTCTGCTAGGTTGATGGGTTTATTTGCCAAAAACATCGTATGGTTTGATCATGACATACTTGGCACTGAAATCATATATAGTTGCAGTGGTTTTCCGAATGTCCCATTGGTCGGAAGGAAGGGCTGTATTAACTATAATCCCTCTTTGTTGATTAGACAATTTGGATATGCTTTGAAGAGTCCTCCTAAGGAAGAAGAGATACAGGAATCTCTGTATCTCACAGGATTGCTAGAAGCCGATAATTTGGTTAGAATGGAGTATGCATGGAGTAACATTCACAGACGAGGTAAGGCAATGTTAGGAAAGAGCAGCAATCGAGCGTATGACCCCTACGTGGTTTGGATCAAGGATAGAGCTGCCAAGTCTCTAATGCCATTTCCCTCAGTTGCGCCCTTGTACCCCATCATGCCTGAAGAACCTACTATCGTGGATATTTAGAAGTACAACCAACTATTGCGCGAAAAAGAAGAGTTGAAAAGAGCAAATGAGGAATTAGAGAAATAAATTATCCAAATCCGAAGTGAGAAGATTGATGTTGTTCATGCCTTCAAGAGACAGATTGAGCTTGTCAACAAGTTAGGTACAGATTTGACAAAGGAGACTGGCGACAGAGAGCGCACAGGCCGAGATCTGAACACTGTCTATGGTGTGCTTGCTACCAAAAAAGAGGATCTAGACAGGGCTTACTCGAAGATCTCTAAATTTGACTCTTTGTGGAATGCCACGCTCACTAACAACGAAGAGTGCGAGCACAAACTGAAACAACAAATCGCCAAATTGAAGAGTCAACTCAGAGCAAAAGACGAGAAGATCTCAGCGGAAGAAGCTCTCAGATATCACAGCTAGCATAAATTGAGCCAAGTTATCGCAGACTTGAAGGAGTGTAGGTTGAGGGCAGATACCAAGAGAAGCAGACTTGAAGCATGCTTTGGAAAAGAAGCCTGGGACAACCATGTTGATAGTCTACAGTGCACCATTGGTTGGCGAGAGTAACTCATACAGGGTCTACTCGCCAGACCTGATCATCCAGAGACAATAAAGCTACTTGTGGATTTCCGGACTCTCCGTCCAGCGTGGCTGTCCTTATCTTTTTCCTTGTATCTTGTTCGTTTCGCTTATATATCGACCATCATCAGGCTTGTTGATTGGGGTCATGTTTATTTTGTACTTAGTTGATGTATGCACACTGTCCGTTGGCCTGCTATTATATGAGGAGTTATGATTTTATTCGCTTGTCTATGGGATTCTCCGTGGTTGTTTCTTCTTCTGGAAACTAGAATTGAGGAGGAAATCTCCCTGTTGCATATATACATGTCTGCATTTAGCATCTTTTTCGCATTACAGATGCATCAGAACTGTTTTCTTATCTCCTGTCTACTCTTAGTTTGTTTCAGGATTGCTGATAAAGCAGGTCAGCGGTACGCAACTAGAGGCAATCAGAGAAGAATCATGGAAAAAATGCAAGAGCAGATACAGGAAATGAGAGATAGAATGGCTCAATTCATGGAAGTTATGCAGACTGTAGCCAGTGGGCAAGACCAACTTAGGACTTTGGTGCAACCTTTGATTGCACGGGTGGACGACGATGGTGTATTACATGGAGGGACAGTTACCAACCCACCTCATGTTGAGCCTTAGCACGCTAATAACGCTATCCACAATGCTGGCGGGAACGAAAACGGAAATGGTGTTGGAAATGTAAACGCCACTGGGAATGATAATAGAAATTTTGAAACCAATGGTAATATCGGTGGAGGAATTGGTAACACCGGAGTTGGTAATACTGGGGTCCGAAATGCAGGGAACGCTGGAAATATCGGTCAAGGAAATGGGTGCGGGCATGAAGTTAATAGAGTCAACCAGGGTAATCTGTATCAGCCATGGCTTGAGGATCGACAGGAAGACCTTTTCTCAGTGAAAGATGAAATGTTCGCTGAAGCTGATAGAAGATTTAAGTTGTTGGAGGAGCAGATGAGGAACCTTTCTAATCAGAACTCTATGAGGCTGGAAATGGCCAATCTAGGGTTGGTTCCGGACTTAAGGGTGCCACTCAAATTCAAAGTTCTCACGTTTGACAAATACAAAGGGGATACTTGCCCGAGGGTTCATGTGCGGTCCTACTACCGAAGGATGTCTGTGTATTCAAGTGATGAAAAGATGTTGATACACTTCTTCCAGGACAGTTTGTCTAGACCATCACTCGAGTGGTACATGGGACTGGAGCCCACTCAGGTTAGAAGTTGGAAAGATTTGGCAAAAGCTTTCGTTAAGCACTACCAATACAACAGTGATTTAGTGCCAAACCGAGTGCAACTTCAGAATTTATCGCTGAGAGGTAACAAATGTTTTAAAGAATACGCATAGAGATGGAGAGAGCTTGCTGTTAAAGTTCAACCTCCCATGGTGGAGAGAGAACTAATTGATCTGTTTGTGGCCACATTACCAGAAATTTACTATGATAAGTTAGTGAGTAGCATGTCTGGGAGCTTTTCAGACTTAATTATTACCGGCGAGAGGGTTGAAAACGGTATTAAGATGGGAAAGATACAAGTGGGAGAAGGGACCTCATTTGGAGGTGGAAGAAAGATTTTCGGTGTGAAGAAGAGAGATAACAAGACAAATGCAGTGTCCGGATTCGACAATCGAAATAGATATCTGAATCAGCGTCAGCAGCGACCGTATTATCAGCAACCTCCACAAGTGGCTAGTATTGCTGTTCCGGCGGTACAACCTCAACAACAACAACCACGTCAACAACATCAACCACAACGACCTCAACAACAGAATTATGCACCGAGACAGTTCCAAGATCAGAGAAGGATGATGGATAGGCATTTTGACACACCGTCGATGCCCTACGCTCAGTTATTACAACACTTAATTCAGCTGCAGTCGGTCCAGAAAAGGACAATGGCACCTCTAACTGGCCAACCACCTCCTGAGTATGACACCAACGCTAGGTGTGAATTCCACACTGGCACCCCTGGCCACAACATCGACAATTGTAAAGCCTTCAAACACAAGGTACAAAACCTTGTTGATAGTAAGGCTATCAACTTCAATCACGATGCGCCAAACGTGGATCAAAATCCCATGCCTAACCATGGTAGGGGTGGTGGTGTGAATGCGATTTTCAGTGAAGAAGGCCTGAACTTGGTGTCCAATGTGGAAGATCTGAAGACACCGTTAGGTTTTGTGAAGAGCATGTTGTTAGAAGAAGGGGTGTTCCAGGGTTGTGAAGAGGATTGTGAGGACTGTTTGGTTTGTCCCGAAGGATGTCGGAATATGAAGAACAATATATAACGCATGATGGATGATGGTCTATTGCAATTTGATAGAGTCTGTGAGAAGAATGTTAAAGAGGTAGTCATTGAAGACAAGGACAAGGTGGCCACCATCTCCATCCCGTACAAAACAATTACAATTTCTACGCCTCCGGCGAGGCCAACTATTATATTTACAAAGGCAGGGCTTGTACCCTATGAGAGCACTAAAGCAATCCCTTGGAACTATGGGGCCGAGGTCTATTGCAATGGTCAAAAGCAGGAACTGAAGAATTCGCCCTTGGACTCGATTGATAATTTGGTGGGAACTGGAGGAATGACTCGAAGTGGGAGAGTATTTGCACCTCCCGAAATAAATGCAGACAGAACCGACAGAGGAAAAGGGAAAGTAGTGGTTGAAGAAAGTTCTCATACTAGAGAAAAAGAATCTTTGTTGAAGGACGCCGAGGAATTCATACTTTTGATAAGGAAGAGTGACTACAAAATTGTGGATCACTTGCGACAGACTCCTTCAAAGATTTCTATCTTGTCGTTGCTATTATGTTCTGAAGCTCACAGGAATGCTTTGCTCAGGGTTTTAAATAATGATTATGTACCTCAAGAGATATCCGTGAATCAGTTGGAAGGAGTGGTGGCCCATGTCAATGCGGGTAACGGGTTGGGATTCACTGATCGTGATTTGACACCGAAAGGGAGAAACCACAACTTGGCTTTGCATATTTCACTTGAGTGCTGAGGAACAGTGATGTCGCACGTCCTTGTTGATACAGGGTAGTCCTTGAATGTGTTGCCAAAGAAAGCATTGATGAAGATAGATCATCAAGGTCTTTATTGTATGCCTAGTGATTTTATTGTGCGGGCCTTTGATGGAACCCGAAGGTCTGTTTTTGGGGAGATAACTCTGCCTATCCAAGTAGGCCCGGAGGTGTTTGAAGCAGTTTTTTACATCATGGATATCCAGCCTGCTTATAGCTGCCTTTTGGGTCGGGCTTGGATACACTCAGCAGGGGCTGTGACATCGACTTTGCACCAGAAGTTGAAGTACATGGTGGATGGGAATATTGTGACTGTTGGTGGAGAAGAAGACATCATGGTAAGCCATCTGTCCTCATTCAAGTATGTGGAGGTAGATGGTGAGATTTGATAACGCGAAATCATATCGTTTATTCGACTTGATTTACATGCATTTATTTGTGACTTTTATTAATTTATCTTGATTTATGTTCTATTATATGATTAATTTACTTCGTTTTGCAGATTGGGGAGAATTTGGACTAAAGAAAGAAAAGGAGAAGAAACAGATGAAAAACAGATGAAAAATAGATGAAAAACAGCAGATACGTATTCTGCTGCTGTGACGACCGTCACAGGTCCATGACGACCGTCATGCGTGTGACGACCGTCACATTTCATGACGACCGTCATGCAGACAAAAAATGCAGAATCAGAATTCACGATCAATCTCAACTTAAATCCTTCCTACACTTTCTCCACTCACTGCCCACTACTGGAAGTTACTACACTTTCTCCACTCACTGCCCACTACTGGAAGTTACTACACTTTCTCCACTCACTGCCCACTACTGGAAGTTACTACCACTTTCTCCATATCTCACGCATGATCTCAGGAAGTTGAGATAAGAAACATCTCCTATAAATAGACAAGAGACTCACAGAGAAAAGGGTGGATTCTTCATCCCGAAGTTCTGCCAAAGTTCCATCAAAGTTATTTATCGTTACTTTTATTTTTCTTTCCATTTTCCTTCAGTTCAGAATATTGTATTTTCTTCCTGTACCTTTTATTTCTCGCCAAAGTAGAATCCTGCCGACATTGTGGGGGACTACCCAAGGATTTGAGATCAGTACAATTTACAGGTTTTTATTAATTGAATTACTACTTTATTTCTGTTATGATGCACGCTTTATTATTCCATTGTTTATGTCTATTTCCGTTCGCATTAATTATCATGTCTGGCTAAGTTAGTTTTATCGGTATGTAACCGAATTAGTAGGATAGGATTCGATAGTAACCGGCATCTTCCCTTTTTACAAACAACCTTTCTGGCCGTAGTGTTTAAATTTATTTACTGAATAAACTTCGTCGCGAAAGCGAGAACTTATTTAAAAGTAGTTTTGCCACGAAAGTGGGAAATTAATTAAGGTACGAACCAACAAGCGAAAGCTGCGGCAAGACCAGATAGTAAACACTAGGCATTTGTTTTAATAACAGCGAAAGCACTTTAAAATGGATTAGAACCTAGAGATTTCCAAAAAGTAGTTTTAACCCCGAATGGGACAGCGAAAGCATACATTCGGCCCTTAGAATTATGACTAGCGTCAACAACCATCGTGAGACGAAAGTCTTCAGATCACTATTTTCTTCTGAACAATGTTTGCAAAGAGTAAGAAGCATCGGTGACCTGTCGAATCCCAGATAACTAAGTCTTTGCATACCGATATCCTTTACCACATTTCTTTAAACCGATTTTCTTTATTTCTTTTGCATTTAATTTCATTCGCATTCAATTTTCCTAATTCCAATAGCCTTAGCTTTACGCCGTAATAATAGATAACGGTAGATTGACATTGGTCTCTGTGGGTTCGACAATCTTTTATATTACTTCGATATTTCTGTGCACTTGCGGAGCGATCAAGATTCATGAAACATTGTGTCAGGCCTTTGAAACTGTTCAAATCAAGGAAAAGGCGCCGATCAAGGTCAAAACTCCAGAAGTTGCCATGTCATCATACAAGGAGGCCCAAGCCGTAGTGGAATCTGGAGCAGCACAAGGATGGGGGAAAGTGGTAAGCGTCCCCAACAAACAAGATAAGTTTGGATTAGGGTATATCCCGTATGCATCTTCTTCACAAGACGCTCCATGTTACAAAGGACCTGTTCAGTTCACCAGTGGTGGGGTGATATTCGAAAGAATCAACGCCGTATATGACGAGGAAGGAGACAGCGACTGCAACATGGATGCATGGATCAAGCCATGTGTCCCTGGCCAGGTTTTGAAGAATTGGACTGTGGAGGAAGTCATCTCTGTGAACTATGAAGAGTAATTGCTTTGTTTTGATGTATCGCCCTATGTTCTGCCCGGAGCATAGTGGTCTTTATTTTGTAAGGCCTTATTTGTTATGTGCGCAAACAATCTTTTATCATTATCAATCAAAAAGGCGTCATTTTCATTCAAAATTTTGTGATCCTTGTTTTTCTTGCTTTTATTTTCTAACAATAAAATGGCAATTTGGTTTGTGTTTGTTTGTTTGCATATCATTTAAGCATAAAATCATCATCATTGCAGGTTACACATTTCAGATACCATCAATTCAGACTCGTCTATGGCTCGGTGTGACTTTGACAATCCGATCTTTCAAGCAGAAGAGGAGATTGATGAAGACAAAGACCTGCCCGAAGAGCTTGCTAGATTGTTAAGACAAGATGAGAAGGTCATCCTGCCTCATCAGGAGGAAGTTGAAGTCGTCAACCTGGGAGCTGAGGAAAATAAGAAGGAGGTTAGAATAGGGTCCGCATTGCAAAGCGATGTCAAGCGAAGACTGGTTGAGTTACTCCAAGAGTATAAAGATGTCTTTGCTTGGTCATATGAAGATATGCCTGGACTCGACACAGATATTGTGGTTCATCGCCTGCCTCTTCGAGAAGAGTGTCCTCCTGTTAAACAGAAGTTGAGAAGAACCAGGCCGGATATGGCAGTGAAGATCAGAGAAGAAGTCCAGAAGCAGTTAGACGCCGGATTTCTTGTTGTGACCAATTATCCTTCGTGGGTTGCAAACATCGTGCCCGTTCCTAAGAAGGACGGCAAAGTCAGGATGTGTGTTGACTATAGGGACCTGAATAGAGCAAGCCCAAAGGATGATTTCCCGCTCCCCCATATTGACGTGCTTGTTGATAACACTGCACATTTCTCAGTGTTTTCTTTCATGGATGGTTTTTCGGGCTACAATCAGATTAAGATGGCGCCAGAGGATATGGAGAAGACGACTTTCATCACGCCGTGGGGGACATTCTGCTATAAATTAATGCCTTTTGGTTTGAAGAACGCAGGGGCAACTTATCAACGAGCTATGGTGACTCTCTTTCATGATATGATTCATCATGAGATTGAAGTATATGTCGATGATATGATTGCAAAGTCCCAAACGGAGGAGGGGCATCTGGTGAATATTCTAAAGCTGTGCGAGAGATTGAGGAAGTTCAAACTTCGACTAAATCCAAACAAGTGTACTTTCGGCGTGCGGTCAGGAAAGTTGTTGGGGTTCATTGTTAGTGAGAAAGGTATAGAGGTTGATCCTGCAAAGATCAAAGCAATTCAAGAAATGCCAGCGCCAAAGACCGAGAAACAAGTCCATGGTTTTTCAGGTAGATTGAACTACATCGCTCGGTTCATATCTCACTTCACCGCCACTTGTGAGCCATTATTTAAGTTACTAAAGAAAGATCAGGCGATCGTTTGGAATGAGAATTGTCAAAAAGCATTTGAGAAAATAAAAGAGTATCTGCAGGAACCTCCAATACTGATGCCCCCGGTGGCTGGGAGACCTTTGATAATGTACTTAACAGTTCTTGAGAATTCCATGGGTTGTGTTCTCGGTCAGCTTGACGAGACTAGAAGAAAGGAGCATGCAATTTATTACTTGAGTAAAAAGTTCACAGATTGTGAGTCCAGATACTCAATGTTGGAGAAAACTTGTTGTGCACTGGCTTGGGCCGCCAAACGCCTAAGGCAGTATATGCTAAACCATACAACCATGTTAATTTCAAAGATGGATCCGATTAAGTATGTATTTGAAAAGCAGGCACTGTCAGGAAGGATTGCTAGATGGCAGATGGTTTTGACCGAATACGACATTCAATATGTGTCTCAGAAAGCTATTAAAGGGAGTGTTCTGTTAGAGTATCTCGTAGAGCAACCCGTTGACGACTATCAGCCAATGAACTTTGATTTTCCTGAAGAAGACATTATGTACTTGAAGATGAAAGATTGTGATGAGCCGTTGCCGGACGAAGGTCCGGTGTTGGGTTCCCAGTGGAAATTGATCTTTGATGGTACTGTTAACTCCTACGGCAGTGGGATTGGGGAAATCATTACAACTCCCCATGGGACGCATATACCCTTCACCGCTAGGTTGACATTTCCCTGTACAAACAACGAGGATGAATATGAAGCATGTATCATGGGTATCGAAGAAGCAATCGATTTGAGAATCAAGAACCTTGATGTCTACGGTGATTCAGCTTTAGTGGTCAACCAGATCAAAGGAGAGTGGGAGACCCGTCAGCCAAATCTGATCCCTTATATGAACTACGCAAGAAGATTGCTACCTTTCTACGATCATGTAGAGTTTCACCATGTGCAGGGAGCAGAAAATCAGATGGCAGATGCCTTGGCTACTTTATCTTCAATGGAAAAAGTGAACTTTTGGAACGATGCACCAAGAATTGTTATCTCACGCCTCGATAGACCGGCATTTGTTTTTGCAATAGAAGAAGCGCCCGATGGCAAGCCATGGTATTACGACATCCAGAACTTTCTCAAGAGTCAAGAGTATCCGCCTGGGGCATCGACCCGGGATAAGAAGACCTTAAGAAGGTTATCTGGTAACTTCTACTTGAATCCAGACTGTCTGCTCTATCGAAAGAACTTTGACTTAGTGCTGCTAAGATGTGTGGACGAAAAAGAAGCGAATCTGCTTATGGAAGAGGTCCATGAAGGGGCATTTGGAACACATGCAGGTGGGCATGCCATGTCTCGAAAGCTATTGAGAGAAGGGTATTATTGGTTAACTATGGAGTCCGATTGCTTCAAGTACGCCAAGAAATGCCACAAATGTCAGATTTATGCCGACAAGATTCATGTACCGTCGTGTCCTTTGAATGTCATGTCATCTCCATGGCCTTTCTCCATGTGGGGCATTTATATGATTGGAAAGATCGAGCCGACTGCATCCAATGGGCATCGCTTCATCCTAGTAGCCATTGACTGTTTCACCAAATGGGTTGAATCAGCTTCTTATGCATATGTCACAAAGCAAGTGGTAGCCCGGTTCATCAAAAGGGACATCATCTGCCGATATGTGTTACACCCCAAAATTTGCCTAATCTTTCTTTACCTAGCTTGTGTTTCATTGCATTCATTTTAGCATTATCATTTGCATTGCATTGACTTGTGTGCAGGAGATCAAGATGTATGACTACCAACAAAGGGCTACACAAGGTTATGAAGCTAGCTAATAGGGTTATTCAAGTGCTCAAGGGTTGATATCCTCACCAGAGAAGCCAAAGATCCTCAGAGAGAGTGGTTGAAGCCAAGTGTGTATATCTCCTAACTTGAGAGTTGTGGGGAGTCATCTGATGATTTTTAAGCCATGGAGTTGGACTTGAGACATTGAGAGAGCTCATGAGAAGCATTAGAGATCATTTTGAAGCCTAGATAGGTCATTATGCAAAGGATATGAAGTTACTACCAAGATTGGTACAACTAGGGTTTCATCTAGTCAACCCTAGGATAACTGATGATTTAAAGAAGGTTGAGACCTAATTCCAAGGCCATAGGATCATGGATTGATGTATTAAGATGCCCAAGGGATGATTCCAGGGTCAACTCATCATGAATCAAGAGTGTGAGGAGTTCCTAGGCTAGGGTTGCTATGCTTGACAGTGTAAAATCCCCTAATTTAGTGCCTAACTTCAAGACCACATACCTCAAGATGTGATTTTCATCTCACCTTGACCCCAACATGATTGTTGTAGAGCATGATTATAGCTTTAAGTTGAGTACTAGAAGTCCTTGATAGGGTTTATAGAACTCAAGTTATGAGCCAGACAAGTTACAGGTCATCAGAGGAATGTGAATTTGGAGCTTGAAAGTCAACCGACTTGCATGACACTTTTTCCCTAGAAAGATGATTCTCATGAACTTTTGGCCAACATGAATGTTGTTCCTCATCTCTTAGCTTTCTAGAAAGTACTAGAAGTCCATGTATGGATTTGTAGAACTCATGTTATGAGCTTTGCAAGACAAGGGTATTTTGGGAATTTGGAATTATAGGTCATTTTGGATTATAGGTCCATTTCTCTATCTTGCATGCCTCAAATGGAAAATTTTTCAACTTGAAAGTTGCTCAAAATGACATTTTATACTCAACCAAGTATCAAGGGTTCATTGGAATGGCCTAGAGTGAAGAAGTGTATGAAGAAAATTTGACAAAAGATGATTTAAAGGCTAAAAATGAAAAATTCAAAATAAATCATAAGTGTTCAAGAAATGTCAAGTGGGTGCATATTTTGACTAGAAATAACATTTGGAACACAATGGTATTGCTATAAATCCATTTTGACACATAATTCATGGACTTTCATTTGGTTGCTTCATGATGAAGTTACACATCAAAGATCGACCATTGGATGAAATCAAGCATTCAATCTGATCCATTCATACTCCAGGAGTGTTATGCAAGCCATTTAAGTAAGAATTGAGCTGAATAAGAGCAGAAATGCACGAATTCCATGAGAGGAAAGTGAGGAAAATCAAAATTTTGGATTGAGTGAATTGGGCCACAATTGGGCCAGGAAATGATCCATAACTGTTCTATATAAGTTTCTGGGAAATTTCATAGCAAGGTTGGTGATTGGAGAAGATTAGAAGAGGTAAGAAGCACTTGAAAAAGTTGGTTAGAAAGTGAAAACCGTTTTCCATCTTAGAGGCCATTGCAGAGGAAATTGAAGTTTCAAGATTCTTCATCAAGCCTCTCTGAACGATTCTGAGCAAGATTGATCAAGAATTGAAGGCTGTGGCACTCTCTATCAAAGATCAAAATAGGTTTTTATTTTTTCATTATTATGCTTGATTGAAACTGAATTAAGTTAGAAATGCCATGTGGTTAAGTTAGTCTTGAACCCTAGATGAATTTAGGTATGATTTGGAGAGGTTTCGAGATGATTCTTGATGATGAGTGATTTGTTCAAAGGCACAATTAAGCTTAAATCTTGATGAATTTCAGGAATTGGATACATGTTTTTGATCCTTGCGAGGAGAGGAAGAGTTTTGTGTAGATAATTTGGAGTTTGATGAAAATTGTTGAATTGATGACTTTTCTGTTCATCTTCGTGTTTAGAGATTCCTTGAGAATTAGTGAGATTGGATGAGAGATTCATGATCAGTGAGAAAATCCGAGAAGAACGGTATAGGTTTCATTCAGTTTGGTGAATATTTGATGACATGTCACTGTTTGCCTCACCGGAGAAGACAACCGGAGGTCTTCTCTGGCCGCCGTCCCCCTTCCCTTTCTTTTCCTCAGTTTGAAACGAAGAAGATGAAGGAGAGCCTTTAGATCTAATTGACCTAGTTTACTCAGTATTACAATCCTGCGTGCCAGATCCATTCTTGGCTAGGGGTGACCTTGACCAGCATAGGTGTCAACTTCTAAACCCTAGGATCCTCTTACTTTTCCATTCAACGCACGTGATTAGAACGTACCGTAAGCCTGAGTCAACTGAACCACACTACATCCATGATCAAAACGCAGAGTTTAAATAATTTAGGTGGCACGCGCTGATCCCTTAGATGCGTAGACTAGTCAATCCATCCTAGGGCTGTGGTTTTTTCTGAGACTTTTTATTTCTTTTAATTCATTTTTCATTTTCTTTTATTACATTCATCATTTTTAATTCATATTAAATATAATATTGATCAGAAAATTATGGAAAACATATGTGCATACTCCTTGATTAATTTCTGATTTTTCTATGCTTTTGGATTTTATTGTTTTGCTGTTTTCAATTTTATTTGCCTTTTTTCTATTTTCTTGAATTCATTTAATTTGGCATTTTGGACTTGTTGCTTGCTGATTTTTATACCATTGATTGGCATAGAATTAGAAGTTGATATTTGGCTGGTTGGTTATATACATATTGTTGATATTATAGGAATTTTGTGGTAATTTTTAGGTAACTCTAAGCATAGTTTTTAACTAGGTTTTTAGAGCTTTCCCCACTTGAACTTTCACTTGACAACTTTTGGTTTAGAATTTCATTAGTGCCCTTAAACATTGATTTAAGCTCTGGATTTTTTACCATAGGTTCCCAATACCTTTGGATCACTTAAGATTTTTTTATTGATTTTTAGGAGTTGATTTACTATTTTAGTTAGATTTTACATATAGGTTGTTTGTAGGATGCCTCTAGCATGGTACCTCCCATAGTTGAACTTCAAAAGTGACCTTTAGTTCATGATAAGTTTCCAAACCTTTTCTGATGGTTTAGTAGGCATGTTGATGCCTCTGTAGATTGAATCTCGAGGTTTAATTTGGTGCATTAGTTTCCTTTAGAGAGTTATTTTTAGAGCTTGTGGAATTAGGATTTTTAGAGCCTTTAGGAGTTTCTTCCTTTTTCATAATTGTGGTTTGCTTTGATTTGCATTCCATTTCCTATCCAATGATGCAAGGTTCCTTTGTGGGAGCCTAGTCCCTCCTTTGGAAGGACTAAAAGCCTACCACAAAAGGTAAAACCTTTGAGGATACCAATCTTAGATGAGTGGTTGAGTGCCATGATGGATTCCCTTGGTTTCCATCATGCTTCCCCTCATCATGCAATAATCTTTGTGTTAATTCATATCATCTCTTGATGGAGTAAGTTGAAGCTTGAAGATGAAGTCCTTTTTCCCTTCTCTCTTGGATAGCTTGGACATATAACTTGGACTAGAAGACAGACTGTCAGACTACTGGAGTGTTGATGTGCTGCTCTGTTGTGTTTGCTGTTTAACTGTATTTGTGTGACTGTTTCTTTGGTGTGTTACATTAGAATAGGCTTTCAGGTAGTTGGTGTCGCACCTCGAAAAATCACGGAGACATTTCAGAGAAACAACCCTCGCGCGAAAGGCGCGGAAATGCGGTTCGACAGAGTCGCCACCGAACTTTATTTTTCCCGAATAAACGGGAGAGGAAAATATCGAGAAAACCTCTTAAAAACGAAAGGACAAGAACAGGTCTATCGCAACCAAGTTCCGGGTTCGGGAGTCGGTTACGTGAGGGGAAGGTATCAGCACCCCTCACGTCCTTCGTACTCGACGGGAACCTCTTAAGGTATTTGTGGTGAGTGTTGTTTAGGTTTGGTTGTTTTCTTCTCGATGATAAAGGTAGAATTGGTAGGGTAAAAGGTTAAAGATGCAAAGGAGATATGGGTGGTTATAGGATAGGGTGCTCGCCAAGGATTGGGGCCCTTGTGACTACGTATGCTCATTCAGATGAGAATGAGAAATCAGAGCATCGTAGTTCGACTACGGGAAAGGATGAGAAAGTGTGGACGAAATAATGGAGAAAGGTAGAAGTGTGCTCGCCAAGATCATCGCAATCTTGTGCCTACGTATCTTACATTCACAAGTGAATGAAGAATCAGAGCGTCCGTAGTTCGTGGTAACAACCACGAAAAGAAAAGGTTTGAATTTGTTTTGAAGTTGAGTTTGAGACGAAAGGGTGACTGACAAGCAACCCAAGAGCGTGCCTCAAGAGCTCGTCACTCAAGAATTCAAGGAATGCGAGATTCCAAGAACTCAGTTCTTTCGGAAATTGACTGAATAGGTTGAAGATAAAGAGTTGGATGTTTTGAAATCGAAAGAATGAACTAATAACAACTCAAGGGCGCGCCTCGAGAGTTACTCATTCGAATATTCAAAGAATGTTAGATTCTAAGAATATCCCTCTTTCGTAAGTTTAAAAAACATTTGTAGAAAGATTGAAACGAAAACGGAATGCGAGGCAAAAAGAGGTTGGTTTGAAGAAAGGGTTCGACGACGAGTCGAGGAATTGATTAGAAGATAGAACCGACTTGACGACGTGTCAAGGGTTAGATGGTGAGAAACGATATTAGTCCCTAAGGGTGCCCTTAATATCGAAACCACGAGGAATTGTGAAGTGTGTGCAAAATGCCGACGGTTGCGAATGCGGACTAGCACTCAACTTAAGAGAATGTTTGAAAATGTTTGAGTTTGAAAAAGTTGAAAGATTGAGTGAATAATAACTCAAGAGCGTACTTCAAGAATTATTCACTCGAAGATCCAAGGAATTCTAGATTCCAAGAACCTCCTTCTGTCGGAGTTTTAATCGAGAAAAATGTTGAGAAAAAGATTTGAATCGAATTGAGGAGTATGAAAAGAGTTTGTGGTATGAGCGGTAAGAATACGAGATTGAATTTGAAAATGACAATTACTTAGTAAATGAGACGTCGGTCCCACAACTAATTAATCGGGGTATCATTTGGATGCTAGATCCTAACAACATCTTTTTCATCCAGAAAATGTTTGGATGAACAATGGAAATATCACACAGAATGCTAGATTCCTATGATATTTCTTTATCCAAAATAGCGTACTAAAAGATGAAATGTCAAAAAATATATTACTTAAGGCGTACGCCTCAATAACAATCGTCCAAAATACTAAGGAGTGCTAGACTTCAAGGATTTAGTTTTATTTGAAAAAGTATTCGAGGTGAGTCGAGGTTTGAATTTAAATTTTAAACGTGTGCACTAGCAAAGTGGGCTAGTCTTCTAAGTGACTAATTAGAAATAATTGATCAAATAGGTGTCACTGTAAGGAAGCCCAGGATTAAGCTTTAAAATGTTGTGTATGGTGATCAAAGGTCGATGGTGAGGCTTTGAAAGCACTCGACTTACATGGGTGAAAAATGGCTCGACTTTTCAAGAGTTTATTATTTTGAAAATGATTTATGAAAATTTTGAAATTTAACACACTCGAAAGCAAATTAGGTGTGACAAAAAAAACTTGTGGAACCGTCTCACACAATGCTCTCAATATTGATACCAAACCCTCAAATCCACGAAGCTGCACAACTACATAATAGGCACCGATAATTGAGACATGATGCTGCTAATTCACTTAATATCCTCATGGTGTTAGAATCTGAAAACAATTAACATCAGCTAATCGCAGTAAAATGTAATAGGGAAAGAAAAGAAAAAAATATTAACCCTGCACCAATATAAGCACGCACGTCAAACATCAATATCAAGCACGTTATTTTCACGAGCTAACATGATTTTTTCAACATTTATTTATCTTGTACATATCTTACAAAAGAAAAGCATATTTAAAATAAAAAATAAAAAACTCTGACTACAACCCACACACACCTTCTATCAGTATTGCAAAATAATTCCTCCATAACAATTCTATAATCAAGTCCTCAATTGCTTTGAATCATCATGAGATTTGCAAAACAAAAAAGAAATCAATGCCAACCTAATATTTTGACAGTAAAAAATGCAGGCCATGGCAGTGCAGCAATTCCTCAGTTCATGCATACCATGGTAATTAAACACATCTTAAAAAAACACTTCAACAAGCACCAAAATACTTAAAACTGATATAATTTAAAACCAAATATTTAAAAACAGAAACAATGATAGGTGCTCCAAAATGTAAACCATAAAGGAAACAAAAAGGGAAGGCAAGAAAACCACCACTTCGAAATATTACCGAAACCGAAACGAAATCATGCATTACAGATATGCTGCTACGGGAGAATTGAGCTGCGGCGAGAAGGGTCTATACCAAAAGTAGCGACAAAGCTTTTGTGCAATCTTGGAGACGGAACTATTTCGCTTTCGTTATCAACGAACCAAAGTTGAAAGAGAAACCGATGGCGTCAAAACCTCCACACCTCACGCGAGTTCCAACTGCTATCGTCGTGGTTGTCACATACTGCGAGCACGGACAACATTGAAACATTGGGTTGCTATTATCGTTTCTCAGCGAGAGAACGACCTTGTTGCAGGATTATTTACTGAATAATGACCTTGCTGCAGGGTTATTTATTGAATAATGCTCAATGGTGATTTTGCGGTGTTTGAACCTGCACATAAATGGACACACAACCAAACAGGACAGAAAACAAACACAGGAAATTGAAGAGGGAAAAAATACAGAGCTAAGTTAGAGATACGGTATTTACCATGTTCACAACCTATATACTCCTTGCACTAAATTCTGTCCCCAAAAGCTTGTCACAGTCTTGTCTCAAAACGTGACAAACCGCCGAGTCTTTCGTCACTTAGAAGTGTTGTTGTTGCTAAGACCAAGCGTCACCTAGATTCGATGCGTCGAGCTAAAAAACGGAAACCCTGTTGACGAAATGCACTTGTCGTGGTTGTCGAGGCGTCGTTGCGAGCTGAAGAGCTGTCAAGATGAAGGTCGGTCACTTGAGCGTTGAGTTGCTCGCTGAATCCACACAGAGGTTAAACTATTGTTGAACTTGGTACCCCACAAGCAGTTTATCTTTGTGTCATCAATGTTGTTGTCGTTGGAAACTTGGTTGTCGAAGTGATTGTTGTGGTGGTGTTCTTCGTAATCGCGACGTCGAAGGTTCGCGGCAGTGAGATTTTTGAGAGGGTGAAGAATGAAGTTTTCCGGCGCCGTTTTGGTTTGAGGAAGATGAACGATTTAGGGTTCCTCTAGGGTTGGGAGTGGCGGCATTTTGTGGATTGGGGTTGATGGTGGCGGTGGATTTCGTTAACAATGATGTTACAGGTTAGTAGAAGGAGCTGCGATATGATGATGATTGGGAAGAAGAAAACCAAATCGGCGGCCATTAGGGTTTGAGAACTGGGTTATGAACAGTGATCTTCCTCCCTTTTACTATGAATTTTCTTTCTATTTAAATGCAGCCAAATCCAAAACCTAATCTGCCAAACCTAACGGGCCACTGACCAATGGGCCACCAATTTGTTTCTCTTTTTTTTTTTTAATTTTTCTTTTCTTAATGCACATTAGAGCTATTTACAATATAAACTAAATATAACTTTAATAAACATTAACATAATATAATTAAATAAATATTAACAAATATATAAAAAACAAACTTAAAACTTATAAACGAAAAAGATAATTACTAACAAAAATTATTAGTAATATTTTTTTAAAAAGAAAAAGTTTAAGAAATTAAGAAAAATTAATATTCACAGAAAAGTATTAAGCCACGCGTCACACTTTAATTGATCAAAAAGATAAAGTTCTGAAAAATCAACCAATTGTGAGCGGACACGTGTCTAAGTAAAAAGAAAATAAGCGGGCAATGTAAAACATGAAGGATGAATAAAAAATGAAAATATTTGAAAATGGGTAGGACAAATTTAGGGTATGACATATTCCCCTATCTAATCGGCTTAAACCTAGGTAAATGACTGCTAAAGCGTTCCTTTTCCCGAGGTAAAAGTCGATTAGATATGCAGAAGACCCTGAATTTGTCCGAAAAGAAAATAAATTTTTGGGCATTGAAATGCTGGAAAAATGTAAAACTCTGAGTAAACTTTATATAACCGACAAAAAGGTCGTCATCACCAAAAGGATGATGGGATGAAACACACACATCTACTACCACCAAAAGGATGGTAGAGCAAAACAAAATCGCACAATCTGACATTAATGACTATGACAGACCCCCTACCAAAAGGATAACGGAGCGAAACTCACACAACACAATATCGCACAATCTATCATTAATGACTATGACAGATCCCCCACCAAAAGGATAACGGAGCGAAACTCACACAACACAATATCGAACAATCTATCATTAATAACTATGACAGACCCCCCACCAAAAGGATGACGGAGCGAAACTCACACCGGCCACTACCACCAAAAGGATGATAGGACAAACACTATCGCACAATCTGACACAAATCCAAGTGAGAGACCCCCCACCAAAAGGATGACGGAGCGAAACACACACCGGCCACTACCACCAAAAGGATGATAGGACAAACACTATCGCACAATCTGACACCAATCCAAGTGACAGACCCTCCATCAAAAGGATGACGGAGCGAAACACACACCGTCCACTATCACCAAAAGAATGATAGGACAAATACCATCGCACAATCTGACACCAATCCAAGTGACAGACCCCCCACCAAAAGGATGACGGAGCAAAACACACACCGGCCACTACCACCAAAAGGATGATAGGACAAACACTATCGCACAATCTGGCACAAATCCAAGTGACAGATCCCCCACCAAAAGGATGGAGAACCGAAACTCACACCGGCCGCTACCA
This sequence comes from Lathyrus sativus, assembly GCA_963859935.3. Taxonomy (NCBI): domain Eukaryota; kingdom Viridiplantae; phylum Streptophyta; class Magnoliopsida; order Fabales; family Fabaceae; genus Lathyrus; species Lathyrus sativus. The sequence continues at coordinate 203,486,222 of OZ012741.1, forward strand.
CCAAAAGGATGATAGGACAAACACCATCGCACAATCTGACACCAATCAAAGTGACAGACCCCCCACCAAAAGGATGACGGAGCGAAACACACACCAGCCGCTACCACCAAAAGGATGATAGGACAAACACTATCGTACAATCTGACACAAATCCAAGTGACAGACCCCCCACCAAAAGTATGACGGAGCGAAACACACACCGGCCACTACCACCAAAAGGATGATAGGACAAACACTATCGCACAATCTGACACCAATCCAAGTGACAGACCCCCCACCAAAAGGATGACGGAGCGAAACACACACCGACCACTACCACCAAAAGGATGATAGGACAAACACTATTGCACAATCTGACACAAATCCAAGTGACAGATCCCCTACCAAAAGGATGGCGGAGCGAAACTCACACCGGTCGCTACCACCAAAAGGATGGTAGGACAAACACCATCGCACAATCTGACACCAATCAAAGTGACAGACCCCCCAATAAAAGGATGACGGAGCGAAACACACACAGGCCACTACCACTAAAAAGATGATAGGACAAACACCATCGCACAATCTAACACCAATCCAAGTGACAGACCCCCCACCAAAAGGATGACGGAGCGAAACACACACCGGCCACTACCACCAAAAGGATGATACGACAAACACTATCGCACAATCTGACACCAATCCAAGTGACAGACCCCCCGCCAAAAGGATGACGGAGCGAAACACACACCGGCCACCACCACCAAAAGGATGATAGGACAAACACTATCGCACAATCTGACACCAATCCAAGTGACAGACCCCCCACCAAAAGGATGACGGAGCAAAACACACACCGGCCACTACCACCAAAAGGATGATAGGACAAACACTATCGCACAATCTGAAACCTATCCAAGTGACAGACCCCCCCACAAAAAGGATGACGGAGCGAAACACACACCGACCACTACCACCAAAAGGATGATAGGACAAACACTAACGCACAATCTGACACCAATCCAAGTGACAGACCCTCCACCAAAAGGATGACGGAGCGAAACACACGCCGTCCACTATCACCAAAAGAATGATAGGACAAATACCATCACACAATCTGACACCTATCCAAGTGACAGACCCCCCACCAAAAGGATGACGGAGCGAAACACACACCGGCCACTACCACCAAAAGGATGATAGGACAAACACTATCGCACAATCTGACACAAATCCAAGTGACAGATCCCCCACCAAAAGGATGGAGAACCGAAACTCACACCGGCTGCTACCACCAAAAGGATGATAGGACAAACACCATCGCACAATCTGACACCAATCAAAGTGACAGACCCCCCACCAAAAGGATGACGGAGCGAAACACACACCAGCCACTACCACCAAAAGGATGATAGGACAAACACTATCGCACAATCTGACACAAATCCAAGTGACAGACCCCCCACCAAAAGTATGACGGAGCGAAACACACACCGACCACTACCACCAAAAGGATGATAGGACAAACACTATCGCACAATCTGACACCAATCCAAGTGACAGACCCCCCACCAAAAGGATGATGGAGCGAAACACACACCGACCACTACCACCAAAAGGATGATAGGACAAACACTATTGCACAATCTGACACAAATCCAAGTGACAGATCCCCTACCAAAAGGATGGCGGAGCGAAACTCACACCGGTCGCTACCACCAAAAGGATGGTAGGACAAACACCATCGCACAATCTGACACCAATCAAAGTGACAGACCCCCCACTAAAAGGATGACGGAGCGAAACACACACCGGCCACTACCACCAAAAGGATGATAGGACAAACACCATCGCACAATCTGACACCAATCCAAGTGACAGACCCCCCACCAAAAGGATGACGGAGCGAAACACACACCGGCCACTACCACCAAAAGGATGATAGGACAAACACTATCGCACAATCTGACACCAATCCAAGTGACAGACCCCCCACCAAAAGGATGACGGAGCAAAACACACACCGGTCACCACCACCAAAAGGATGATAGGACAAACACTATCGCACAATCTGACACTAATCCAAGTGACAGACCCCCCACCAAAAGGATGACGGAGCAAAACACACACCGGCCACTACCACCAAAAGGATGATAGGACAAACACTATCGCACAATCTGACACCAATCCAAGTGACAGACCCCCCCACCAAAAGGATGACGGAGCGAAACACACACCGGCCACTACCACCAAAAGGATGATAGGACAAACACTATCGCACAATCTGACACAAATCCAAGTGACAGACCCCCCACCAAAAGGATGACAGAGCGAAACACACACCGGCCACTACCACCAAAAGGATGATAGGACAAACACCATCGCACAATCTGACACCAATCCAAGTGACAGACCCCCCACCAAAAGGATGACGGAGCGAAACACACACCGACCACTACCACCAAAAGGATGATAGGACAAACACTATCGCACAATCTGACACAAATCCAAGTGACAGATCCCCCACCAAAAGGATGGCGGAGCGAAACTCACACCGGCCGCTACCACCAAAAGGATGATAGGACAAACACCATCGCACGATCTGACACCAATCAAAGTGACAGACCCCCCACCAAAACGATGACGGAGCGAAACACACACCGGCCACTACCACCAAAAGGATGATAGGACAAACACCATCACACAATCTGACACCAATCAAAGTGACAGACCCCCCACCAAAAGTATGACGGAGCGAAACACACACCGGCCACTACCACCAAAAGGATGATAGGACAAACACCATCGCACAATCTGACACCAATCCAAATGACAGACCACCCACCAAAAGGATGACGGAGCGAAACACACACCGACCACTACCACCAAAAGGATGATAGGACAAACACTATTGCACAATCTGACACAAATCCAAGTGACAGATCCCCTACCAAAAGGATGGCGGAGCGAAACTCACATCGGTCGCTACCACCAAAAGGATTGTAGGACAAACACCATCGCACAATCTGACACCAATCAAAGTGACAGTCCCCCCACCAAAAGGATGACGGAGCGAAACACACACCGGCCACTACCACCAAAAGGTTGATAGGACAAACACTATCGCACAATCTGACACTAATCCAAGTGACAGACCCCCCACCAAAAGGATGACGGAGCAAAACACACACCGGCCACTACCACTAAAAGGATGATAGGACAAACACTATCGCACAATCTGACACAAATCCAAGTGACAGACCCCCCCACCAAAAGGATGACGGAGCGAAACACACACCGGCCACTACCACCAAAAGGATGATAGGACAAACACTATCGCACAATTTGACACAAATCCAAGTGACAGATCCCCCACCAAAAGGATGGAGAACCGAAACTCACACGGCCGCTACCACCAAAAGGATGATAGGACAAACACCATCGCACAATCTGACACCAATCAAAGTGACAGACCCCCCACAAAAAGAATGACGGAGCGAAACACACACCAGCCACTACCACCAAAAGGATGATAGGACAAACACTATCGCACAATCTGACACAAATCCAAGTGACAGACCCCCCACCAAAAGAATGACGGAGCGAAACACACACCGGCCACTACCACCAAAAGGATGATAGGACAAACACTATCGCACAATCTGACACCAATCCAAGTGACAGACCCCCCACCAAAAGGATGACGGAGCGAAACACACACCGACCACTACCACCAAAAGGATGATAGGACAAACACTATTGCACAATCTGACACAAATCCAAGTGACAGATCCCCTACCAAAAGGATGGCGAAGCGAAACTCACACCGGTCGCTACCACCAAAAGGATGGTAGGACAAACACCATCGCACAATCTGACACCAATCAAAGTGACAGACCCCCCACCAAAAGGATGACGGAGCGAAACACACACCGGCCACTACAACCAAAAGGATGATAGGACAAACACCATCGCACAATCTGACACCAATCCAAGTGACAGACCCCCCACCAAAAGGATGACGGAGCGAAACACACACCGGCCACTACCACCAAAAGGATGATAGGACAAACACTATCGCACAATCTGACACCAATCCAAGTGACAGACCCCCCACCAAAAGGATGACGGAGCGAAACACACACCGGCCACCACCACCAAAAGGATGATAGGACAAACACTATCGCACAATCTGACACCAATCCAAGTGACAGACCCCCCACCAAAAGGATGACGGAGCAAAACACACACCGGCCACTACCACCAAAAGGATGATAGGACAAACACTATCGCACAATCTTACACCAATCCAAGTGACAGACCCCCCCACCAAAAGGATGACGGAGCGAAACACACACCGGCCACTACCACCAAAAGGATGATAGGACAAACACTATCGCACAATCTGACACCAATCCAAGTGACAGACCCTCCACCAAAAGGATGACGGAGCGAAACACACGTCGTCCACTATCACCAAAAGAATGATAGGACAAATACCATCGCACAATCTGACACCAATCCAAGTGACAGACCCCCACCAAAAGGATGACGGAGCGAAACACACACCGGCCACTACCACCAAAAGGATGATAGGACAAACACTATCGCAAAATCTGACACAAATCCAAGTGACAGATCCCCCACCAAAAGGATGGAGAACCGAAACTCACACCGGCCGCTACCACCAAAAGGATGATAGGACAAACACCATCGCACAATCTGACACCAATCAAAGTGACAGACCCCCCACCAAAAGGATAACGGAGCGAAACACACACCGGCCACTACCACCAAAAGGATGATAGGACAAACACTATCGCACAATCTGACACAAATCCAAGTGACAGACCCCCCACCAAAAGGATGACAGAGCGAAACACACACCGGTCACTACCACTAAAAGGATGATAGGACAAACTCTATCGCACAATCTGACACCAATCCAAGTGACAGACCCCCCACCAAAAGGATGACGGAGCGAAACATACACCGGCCATTACCACCAAAAGGATGATAGGAAAAACACTATCGCACAATCTGACACAAATCCAAGTGACAGATCCCCCACCAAAAGGATGGCGGAGCGAAACTCACACCGGCCGCTACCACCAAAAGGATGATAGGACAAACACTATTGCACAATCTGACACAAATCTAAGTGACAGATCCCCTACCAAAAGGATGGCGGAGCGAAACTCACACCGGTCGCTACCACCAAAAGGATGGTAGGACAAACACCATCGCACAATCTGACACCAATCAAAGTGACAGACCCCCCACCAAAAGGATGACGGAGCGAAACACACACCGGCCACTACCACCAAAAGGATGATAGGACAAACACCATCGCACAATCTGACACCAATCCAAGTGACAGACCCCCCACCAAAAGGATGACGGAGCGAAACACACACCGGCCACTACCACCAAAAGGATGATAGGACAAACACTATCGCACAATCTGACACCAATCCAAGTGACAGACCCCCCACCAAAAGGATGACGGAGCGAAACACACACCGGCCACCACCACCAAAAGGATGATAAGACAAACACTATCGCACAATCTGACACCAATCCAAGTGACAGACCCCCCACAAAAAGGATGACGGGGCAAAACACACACCGGCTACTACCAACAAAAGGATGATAGGACAAACACCATCGCACAATCTGACACCAATCCAAATGACAGACCACCCACCAAAAGGATGACGGAGCGAAACACACACCGGCCACTACCACCAAAAGGATGATAGGACAAACACTATTGCACAATCTGACACAAATCCAAGTGACAGATCCCCTACCAAAAGGATGACGGAGCGAAACACACACCGACCACTACCACCAAAAGGATGGTAGGACAAACACCATCACACAATCTGACACCAATCAAAGTGACAGACCCCCCACCAAAAGGATGAGGAGCGAAACACACACCGGCCACTACCACCAAAAGGATGATAGGACAAACACCATCGCACAATCTGACACCAATCCAAGTGACAGACCCCCCACCAAAAGGATGACGGAGCGAAACACACACCGGCCACTACCACCAAAAGGATGATAGGACAAACACTATCGCACAATCTGACACAAATCCAAGTGACAGATCCCCCACCAAAAGGATGGAGAACCGAAACTCACACCGGCCGCTACCACCAAAAGGATGATAGGACAAACACCATCGCACAATCTGACACCAATCAAAGTGACAGACCCCCCACCAAAAGGATGACGGAGCGAAACTCACACCGACCGCTACCACCAAAAGGATGATAGGACAAACACCATCGCACAATCTGACACCAATCAAAGTGACAGACCCCCCACCAAAAGGATGATGGAGCGAAACACACACCGGCCACTATCACCAAAAGGATGATAGGACAAACACTATCGCACAATCTGACACCAATCCAAGTGACAGACCCTCCACCAAAAGGATGACGGAGCGAAACACACACCGTCCACTATCACCAAAAGAATGATAGGACAAATACCATCGCACAATCTGACACCAATCCAAGTGACAGACCCCCCACCAAAAGGATGACGGAGTGAAACACACACCGGTCACCACCACCAAAAGGATGATAGGACAAACATCATCGCACAATCTGACACAAATCCAAGTGACAGATCCCCCACCAAAAGGATGGAGGAGCGAAACTCACACCGGCCGCTACCACCAAAAGGATGATAGGATAAACACCATCGCACAATCTGACACCAATCAAAGTGACAGACCCCCCACCAAAAGGATGACGGAGCGAAACACACACCGACCACTACCACCAAAAGGATGATAGGACAAACACTATCGCACAATCTGACACAAATCCAAGTGAGAGACCCCCCACCAAAAGGATGACGGAGCGAAACACACACCGGCCACTACCACCAAAAGGATGATAGGACAAACACTATCGCACAATCTGACACCAATCCAAGTGACAGACCGTCCACCAAAAGGATGACAGAGCGAAACACACACCGTCCACTATCACCAAAAGAATGATAGGACAAATACCATTGCACAATCTGACACCAATCCAAGTGACAGACCCCCCACCAAAAGGATGACGGAGCGAAACACACACCGGCCACTACCACCAAAAGGATGATAGGACAAACACTATCGCACAATCTGACACAAATCCAAGTGACAGATCCCCCACCAAAAGGATGGAGAACCGAAACTCACACCGGCCGCTACCACCAAAAGGATGATAGGACAAACACTATCGCACAATCTGACAAAAATCCAAGTGACAGACCCCCGACCAAAAGGATGACAGAGCGAAACACACACCCGCCACTACCACTAAAAGGATGATAGGACAAACACCATCGCACAATCTGACACCAATCCAAGTGACAGACCCCCCACCATAAGGATGACGGAGCGAAACACACACCGGCCACTACCACCAAAAGGATGATAGGACAAACACTATCGCACAATCTGACACAAATCCAAGTGACAGATCCCCCACCAAAAGGATAGAGGAGCGAAACTCACACCGGCCGCTACCACCAAAAGGATGATAGGACAAACACCATCGCACAATCTGACACCAATCAAAGTGACACACCCCCCACCAAAAGGATGATGGAGCGAAACACACACCGGCCACTACCACCAAAAGGATGATAGGACAAACACCATCGCACAATCTGACACCAATCAAAGTGACAGACCCCCACCAAAAGGATGACGGAGCGAAACACACACCGGCCACTACCACCAAAAGGATGATAGGACAAACACCATCGCACAATCTGACACCAATCAAAGTGACAGACCCCCCACTAAAAGGATGACGGAGCGAAACACACACCGTCCACTATCACCAAAAGGATGATAAGACAAACACCATCGCACAATCTGACACCAATCCAAGTGACAGACCCCCCACCAAAAGGATGACGGAGCGAAACACACACCGGCCACTACCACCAAAAGGATGATAGGACAAACACTATCGCACAATCTGACACAAATCCAAGTGACAGATCCCCCACCAAAAGGATAGCGGAGCGAAACTCACACCGGCCGCTACCACCAAAAGGATGATAGGACAAACACCATCGCACAATCTGACACCAATCAAAGTGACACACCCCCCACCAAAAGGATGATGAAGCGAAACACACACCGACCACTACCACCAAAAGGATGATAGGACAAATACCATCGCACAATCTGACACCAATCCAAGTGACAGACCCCCCACCAAAAGGATGACGGAGCGAAACACACACCGGCCACTACCACCAAAAGGATGATAGGACAAACACCATCGCACAATCTGACACCAATCAAAGTGGCAGACCCCCCACCAAAAGGATGACGGAGCGAAACACACACCGGCCACCACCACTAAAAGGATGATAGGACAAACACCATCGCACAATCTGACACCAATCCAAATGACAGACCATCTACCAAAAGGATGACGGAGCGAAACACACACCGGCCACTACCACCAAAAGGATGATAGGACAAACACTATCGCACAATCTGACACCAATCCTAGTGACAGACCCTCCACCAAAAGGATGACGGAGCAAAACACACACCGGCCACTACCACCAAAAGGATGATAGGACAGACACTATCGCACAATCTGACACCAATCCAAGTGACAGACCCTCCACCAAAAGGATGACGGAGCGAAACATACACCGGCTGCCACCACCAATAGGATGATAGGACAAACACTATCGCACAATCTAACACCAATCCAAGTGACAGACCCCCCACCAAAAGGATGACGGAGCAAACACACACCGGCCACTACCACCAAAAGGAGGATAGGAAAAACACCACCGCACAATCTGACACCAATCCAAATGACAGACCCCTCACCAAAAGGATGACGGAGCGAAACACACACCGGCCACTACCACCAAAAGGATGATAGGACAAACACTATCGCACAATCTGACACCAATCCAAGTGACAGACCCCCCACCAAAAGGATGACGGAGCGAAACACACACCGGCCACTACCACCAAAAGGATGATAGGACAAACACCATCGCACAATCTGACACCAATCAAAGTGACAGACCCCCCACCAAAAGGATGACGGAGCGAAACACACACCGGCCACTACCACCAAAAGGATGATAGGACAAACACCATCGCACAATCTGACACCAATCAAAGTGGCAGACCCCCCACCAAAAGGATGACGGAGCGAAACACACACCGGCCACCACCACTAAAAGGATAATAGGACAAACACCATCGCACAATCTGACACCAATCCAAATGACAGACCATCCACCAAAAGGATGACGGAGCGAAACACACACCGGCCACTACCACCAAAAGGATGATAGGACAAACACTATCGCACAATCTGACACCAATCCTAGTGACAGACCCTCCACCAAAAGGATGACGGAGCAAAACACACACCGGCCACTACCACGAAAAGGATGATAGGACAGACACTATCGCACAATCTGACACCAATCCAAGTGACAGACCCTCCACCAAAAGGATGACGGAGCGAAACACACACCGGCGCCACCACCAAAAGGATGATAGGACAAACACCATCGCACAATCTGACACCAATCCAAGTGACAGACCCCCCACCAAAAGGATGACGGAGCAAAACACACACCGGCCACTACCACCAAAAGGAGGATAGGACAAACACCATCGCACAATCTGACACCAATCCAAATGACAGACCCCTCACCAAAAGGATGACGGAGCGAAACACACACCGGCCACTACCACCAAAAGGATGATAGGACAAACACTATCGCACAATCTGACACCAATCCAAGTGACAGACCCACCAAAAGGATGACGGAGCGAAACACACACCGGCCACTACCACCAAAAGGATGATAGGACAAACACTACCGCACAATCTGACACTAATCCAAGTGACAAACCCCCCACCAAAAGGATGACGGAACGAAACACACACCGACCACCACCAACAAAAGGATGATAGGACAAACACTATCGCACAATCTGACACCAATCCAAGTGATAGACCCCCCACCAAAAGGATGACGGAGCGAAACACACAACGGCCACTACCACCAAAAGGATGATAGGACAAACACTATCGCACAATCTGACACCAATCCAAGTGACAGACCCCCCCCCCCCCCCACCAAAAGGATGACGGAGCGAAACACACACCGGCCACTACCACCAAAAGGATGGTAGGACAAACACCATCGCACCATCTGACACCAATCAAAGTGACAGACCCCCCACCAAAAGGATGACGGAGCAAAACACACACCGACCACTACCACCAAAAGGATGATAGGACAAACACCATCGCACAATCTGACACCAATCAAAGTGACAGACCCCCCACCAAAAGGATGACGGAGCGAAACACACACTGGCCACTACCACCAAAATAATGATAGGACAAACACCATCGCACAATCTGACACAAATCCAAATGACATACCACCCACCAAAAGGATGACGAAGCGAAACACACACCGGCCACTACTACCAAAAGGATGATAGGACAAACACTATCGCACAATCTGACACCAATCCTAGTGACAGACCCTCCACCAAAAGGATGACGGAGCAAAACACACACCGGCCACTACCACCAAAAGGATGATAGGACAAACACTATCGCACAATATGACACCAATCCAAGTGACAGACCCCCCACCAAAAGGATGACGGAGCGAAACACACACCGCCCACCACCACCAAAAGGATGATAGGACAAACACTATCGCACAATCTGACACCAATCCAAGTGACAGACCCCCACCAAAAGCATGACGGAGCGAAACACACACCGGCCACTACCACCAAAAGGATGATAGGACAAACACCATCGCACAATCTGACACCAATCCAAATGACAGACCCCTCACCAAAAGGATAACGGAGCGAAATACACACCGGCCACTACCACCAAAAGGATGATAGGACAAACACTATCGCACAATCTGACACCAATCCAAGTGACAGACCCTCCACCAAAAGGATGACGGAGCGAAACACACACCGGCCACTACCACCAAAAGGATGATAGGACAAACACTACCGTACAATCTGACACCAATCGAAGTGACAGACCCCCGACCAAAAGGATGACGGAGCGAAACACACACCGCCCACCACCACCAAAAGGATGATAGGACAAACACTATCGCACAATCTGACACCAATCCAAGTGACAGACCCCCACCAAAAGGATGACGGAGCGAAACACACACCGGCCACTACCACCAAAAGGATGATAGGACAAACACCATCGCACAATCTGACACCAATCCAAATGACAGACCCCTCACCAAAAGGATGACGGAGCGAAACACACACCGGCCACTACCACCAAAAGGATGATAGGACAAACACTATCGCACAATCTGACACCAATCCAAGTGACAGACCCTCCACCAAAAGGATGACGGAGCGAAACACACACCGGCCACTACCACCAAAACGATGATAGGACAAACACTACCGCACAATCTGACACCAATCCAAGTGACAGACCCCCCATCAAAAGGATGACGGAACGAAACACACATCGGCCACCACCACCAAAAGGATGATAGGACAAACACTATCGCACAATCTGACACCAATCCAAGTGACAGACCCCCCACCAAAAGGATGACGTAGCGAAACACACACCGGCCACTACCACCAAAAGGATGATAGGACAAACACCATCGCACAATCTGACACCAATCCAAGTGACAGACCCCCCACCAAAAGGATGACGGAGCGAAACACACACCGGCCACCACCACTAAAAGGATGATAGGACAAACACCATCGCACAATCTGACACCAATCCAAATGACAGACCATCTACCAAAAGGATGACAGAGCGAAACACACACCGGCCACTACCACCAAAAGGATGATAGGACAAACACTATCGCACAATCTGACACCAATCCTAGTGACAGACCCTCCACCAAAAGGATGACGGAGCAAAACACACACCGGCCACTACCACCAAAAGGATGATAGGACAGACACTATCGCACAATCTGACACCAATCCAAGTGACAGACCCTCCACCAAAAGGATGACGGAGCGAAACATACACCGGCTGCCACCACCAATAGGATGATAGGACAAACACTATCGCACAATCTAACACCAATCCAAGTGACAGACCCCCCACCAAAAGGATGACGGAGCAAACACACACCGGCCACTACCACCAAAAGGAGGATAGGAAAAACACCACTGCACAATCTGACACCAATCCAAATGACAGACCCCTCACCAAAAGGATGACGGAGCGAAACACACACCGGCCACTACCACCAAAAGGATGATAGGACAAACACTATCGCACAATCTGACACCAATCCAAGTGACAGACCCCCCACCAAAAGGATGACGGAGCGAAACACACACCGGCCACTACCACCAAAAGGATGATAGGACAAACACCATCGCACAATCTGACACCAATCAAAGTGACAGACCCCCCACCAAAAGGATGACGGAGCGAAACACACACCGGCCACTACCACCAAAAGGATGATAGGACAAACACCATCGCACAATCTGACACCAATCAAAGTGGCAGACCCCCCACCAAAAGGATGACGGAGCGAAACACACACCGGCCACCACCACTAAAAGGATAATAGGACAAACACCATCGCACAATCTGACACCAATCCAAATGACAGACCATCCACCAAAAGGATGACGGAGCGAAACACACACCGGCCACTACCACCAAAAGGATGATAGGACAAACACTATCGCACAATCTGACACCAATCCTAGTGACAGACCCTCCACCAAAAGGATGACGGAGCAAAACACACACCGGCCACTACCACGAAAAGGATGATAGGACAGACACTATCGCACAATCTGACACCAATCCAAGTGACAGACCCTCCACCAAAAGGATGACGGAGCGAAACACACACCGGCGCCACCACCAAAAGGATGATAGGACAAACACCATCGCACAATCTGACACCAATCCAAGTGACAGACCCCCCACCAAAAGGATGACGGAGCAAAACACACACCGGCCACTACCACCAAAAGGAGGATAGGACAAACACCATCGCACAATCTGACACCAATCCAAATGACAGACCCCTCACCAAAAGGATGACGGAGCGAAACACACACCGGCCACTACCACCAAAAGGATGATAGGACAAACACTATCGCACAATCTGACACCAATCCAAGTGACAGACCCACCAAAAGGATGACGGAGCGAAACACACACCGGCCACTACCACCAAAAGGATGATAGGACAAACACTACCGCACAATCTGACACTAATCCAAGTGACAAACCCCCCACCAAAAGGATGACGGAACGAAACACACACCGACCACCACCAACAAAAGGATGATAGGACAAACACTATCGCACAATCTGACACCAATCCAAGTGATAGACCCCCCACCAAAAGGATGACGGAGCGAAACACACAACGGCCACTACCACCAAAAGGATGATAGGACAAACACTATCGCACAATCTGACACCAATCCAAGTGACAGACCCCCCCCCCCCCCCACCAAAAGGATGACGGAGCGAAACACACACCGGCCACTACCACCAAAAGGATGGTAGGACAAACACCATCGCACCATCTGACACCAATCAAAGTGACAGACCCCCCACCAAAAGGATGACGGAGCAAAACACACACCGACCACTACCACCAAAAGGATGATAGGACAAACACCATCGCACAATCTGACACCAATCAAAGTGACAGACCCCCCACCAAAAGGATGACGGAGCGAAACACACACTGGCCACTACCACCAAAATAATGATAGGACAAACACCATCGCACAATCTGACACAAATCCAAATGACATACCACCCACCAAAAGGATGACGAAGCGAGACACACACCGGCCACTACTACCAAAAGGATGATAGGACAAACACTATCGCACAATCTGACACCAATCCTAGTGACAGACCCTCCACCAAAAGGATGACGGAGCAAAACACACACCGGCCACTACCACCAAAAGGATGATAGGACAAACACTATCGCACAATATGACACCAATCCAAGTGACAGACCCCCCACCAAAAGGATGACGGAGCGAAACACACACCGCCCACCACCACCAAAAGGATGATAGGACAAACACTATCGCACAATCTGACACCAATCCAAGTGACAGACCCCCACCAAAAGCATGACGGAGCGAAACACACACCGGCCACTACCACCAAAAGGATGATAGGACAAACACCATCGCACAATCTGACACCAATCCAAATGACAGACCCCTCACCAAAAGGATAACGGAGCGAAATACACACCGGCCACTACCACCAAAAGGATGATAGGACAAACACTATCGCACAATCTGACACCAATCCAAGTGACAGACCCTCCACCAAAAGGATGACGGAGCGAAACACACACCGGCCACTACCACCAAAAGGATGATAGGACAAACACTACCGTACAATCTGACACCAATCGAAGTGACAGACCCCCGACCAAAAGGATGACGGAGCGAAACACACACCGCCCACCACCACCAAAAGGATGATAGGACAAACACTATCGCACAATCTGACACCAATCCAAGTGACAGACCCCCACCAAAAGGATGACGGAGCGAAACACACACCGGCCACTACCACCAAAAGGATGATAGGACAAACACCATCGCACAATCTGACACCAATCCAAATGACAGACCCCTCACCAAAAGGATGACGGAGCGAAAAACACACCGGCCACTACCACCAAAAGGATGATAGGACAAACACTATCGCACAATCTGACACCAATCCAAGTGACAGACCCTCCACCAAAAGGATGACGGAGCGAAACACACACCGGCCACTACCACCAAAACGATGATAGGACAAACACTACCGCACAATCTGACACCAATCCAAGTGACAGACCCCCCATCAAAAGGATGACGGAACGAAACACACATCGGCCACCACCACCAAAAGGATGATAGGACAAACACTATCGCACAATCTGACACCAATCCAAGTGACAGACCCCCCACCAAAAGGATGACGTAGCGAAACACACACCGGCCACTACCACCAAAAGGATGATAGGACAAACACCATCGCACAATCTGACACCAATCCAAGTGACAGACCCCCCACAAAAAGGATGCCGGAGCGAAACACACACCGGCCACTACCACCAAAAGGATAATAGGAAAAACACTATCGCACAATCTGACACCAATCCAAGTGACAGACCCCCCACCAAAAGGATGACGGAGCGAAACACACACCGACCACCCCCACCAAAAGGATGATAGGACAAACACTATCGCACAATCTGACACCAATCGAAGTGACAGACCCCCCACCAAAAGGATGACGGAGCGAAACACACACCGGCCACTACCACCAAAAGGATGATAGGACAAACACTATCGCACAATCTGACACCAATCCAAGTGACAGACCCCCCACCAAAAGGATGACGGAGCGAAACACACACCGGCCACTACCACCAAAAGGATGATAGGACAAACACCATTGCACAATCTGACACCAATCCAAGTGACAGAACCCCCACGAAAAGGATGACGGAGCGAAACACACACCGGTCACTACCACCAATAGGTTGATAGGACAAACACTATCGCACAATCTGACACCAATCCAAGTGACAGACCCCCTACCAAAAGGATGACGGAGCGAAACACACACCGGCCACCACCACCCAAAGGATGATAGGACAAACAATATCACACAATCTGACACCAATCCAAGTGACAGACCCCCCACCAAAAGGATGACGGAGCGGAACACACACCGACCACAACCACCAAAAGGATGATAGGACAAACACTATCGCACAATCTGACATCAATCCAAGTGACAGACCCCCCACCAAAAGGATGACGGAGCGAAACACACACCGGCCACTACCACCAAAAGGATGATAGGACAAACACTATCGCACAATCTGACACAAATCAGAGTGACAGACCCCCCACCAAAAGGATGACAGAGCGAAACACACACCGGCCACTACCACCAAAAGGATGATAGGACAAACACCATCGCACAATCTGACACCAATCCAAGTGACAAACCCCCCACCAAAAGGATGACAGAGCGAAACACACACCGGTCACTACCACCAATAGGATAATAGGACAAACACTATCGCACAATCTGACACCAATCCAAGTGATAGACCCTCCACAAAAAGGATGAAGTTGCGAAAAACACACCGGCCACTACCACCAAAAGGATGATAGGACAAACACTACCGCACAATCTGACACCAATCCAAGTGACAGACCCCCCACCAAAAGGATGACGGAGCAAAACACACACCGACCACCCCCACCAAAAGGATGATAGGACAAACACTATCGCACAATCTGACACCAATCGAAGTGACAGACCCCCCACCAAAAGGATGACGGAGCGAAACACACACCGGCCACTACCACCAAAAGGATGATAGGACAAACACTATCGCACAATCTGACACCAATCCAAGTGACAGACCCCCCACCAAAAGGATGACGGAGCGAAACACACACCGGCCACTACCACCAAAAGGATGATAGGACAAACACCATTGCACAATCTGACACCAATCCAAGTGACAGAACCCCCACGAAAAGGATGACGGAGCGAAACACACACCGGTCACTACCACCAATAGGTTGATAGGACAAACACTATCGCACAATCTGACACCAATCCAAGTGACAGACCCCCTACCAAAAGGATGACGGAGCGAAACACACACCGGCCACCACCACCCAAAGGATGATAGGACAAACAATATCGCACAATCTGACACCAATCCAAGTGACAGACCCCCCACCAAAAGGATGACGGAGCGGAACACACACCGACCACAACCACCAAAAGGATGATAGGACAAACACTATCGCACAATCTGACATCAATCCAAGTGACAGACCCCCCACCAAAAGGATGACGGAGCGAAACACACACCGGCCACTACCACCAAAAGGATGATAGGACAAACACTATCGCACAATCTGACACAAATCAGAGTGACAGACCCCCCACCAAAAGGATGACAGAGCGAAACACACACCGGCCACTACCACCAAAAGGATGATAGGACAAACACCATCGCACAATCTGACACCAATCCAAGTGACAAACCCCCCACCAAAAGGATGACAGAGCGAAACACACACCGGTCACTACCACCAATAGGATAATAGGACAAACACTATCGCACAATCTGACACCAATCCAAGTGATAGACCCTCCACAAAAAGGATGAAGTTGCGAAAAACACACCGGCCACTACCACCAAAAGGATGATAGGACAAACACTATCGCACAATCTGACACAAATCAGAGTGACAAACCCCCCACCAAAAGGATGACGGAGCGAAACACACACCGCCCACCACCACCAAAAGGATGATAGGACAAACACTATCGCACAATCTGACACCAATCTAAGTGACAGACCCCCCACCAAAAGGATGACGGAG
Organism: Lathyrus sativus; assembly: GCA_963859935.3. NCBI lineage: Eukaryota > Viridiplantae > Streptophyta > Magnoliopsida > Fabales > Fabaceae > Lathyrus > Lathyrus sativus. The sequence continues at coordinate 203,503,692 of OZ012741.1, forward strand.
CGAAACACACACCGGCCACCACCACCCAAAGGATGATAGGACAAACACTATCGCACAATCTGACACCAATACAAGTGACAGACCCCCCACCAAAAGGATGACGGAGCGAAACACACACACCGGCCACTACCACCAAAAGGATGATAGGACAAACACCATCGCACAATCTGACACCAATCCAAATGACAGACCCCTCACCAAAAGGATGACGGAGCGAAACACACACCGGCCACTACCACAAAAAGGATGATAGGACAAACACTATCGCACAATCTGACACCAATCCAAGTGACAGACCCTCCACCAAAAGGATGACGGAGCGAAACACACACCGGCAACCACAACCAAAAGGATGATAGGACAAACACTATCGCACAATCTGACACCAATCCAAGTGACAGACCCCCCACCAAAAGGATGACGGAGCGAAACACACACCGGCCACCACCACCCAAAGGATGATAGGACAAACACTATCGCACAATCTGACTCCAATCCAAGTGACAGACCCCCCACCAAAAGGATGACGGAGCGAAACACACACCGGCCACTACCACCAAAAGGATGATAGGACAAACACCATCGCACAATCTGACACCAATCCAAATGACAGACCCCTCACCAAAAGGATGACGGAGCGAAACACACACCGGCCACTACCACCAAAAGGATGATAGGACAAACACTATTGCACAATCTGACACCAATCCAAGTGACAGACCCTCCACCAAAAGGATGACGGAGCGAAACATACACCGGCCACTACCACCAAAAGGATGATAGGACAAACACTACCGCACAATCTGACACCAATCCAAGTGACAGACCCCCCACCAAAAGGATGACGGAGCGAAACATACACCGCCCACCACCACCAAAAGGATGATAGGACAACCACTATCGCACAATCTGACACCAATCCAAATGACAGACCCCCCACCAAAAGGATGACGGAGCAAAACACACACCGGCCACTACCACCAAAAGGATGATAGGACAAACACCATCGCACAATCTGACACCAATCCAAATGACAGACCCCTAACCAAAAGGATGACGGAGCGTAACACACACCGGCCACTACCACCAAAAGGATGATAGGACAAACACTATCGCACAATCTGACACCAATCCAAGTGACAGACCCTCCACCAAAAGGATGACGGAGCGAAACACACACCGGCCACTACCACCAAAAGGATGATAGGACAAACACTACCGCACAATCTGACACCAATCCAAGTGACAGACCCCCCACCAAAAGGATGACGGAGCGAAACACACACCGGCCACTACCACCAAAAGGATGATAGGACAAACACCATCGCACAATCTGACACCAATCCAAGTGACAGACCCCCCACAAAAAGGATGACGGAGCGAAACACACACCGACCACTACCACCAAAAGGATAATAGGAAAAACACTATCGCATAATCTGACACCAATCCAAGTGACAGACCCCCCACCAAAAGGATGACGGAGCGAAACACACACCGGCCACCCCCACCAAAAGGATGATAGGACAAACACTATCGCACAATCTGACACCAATCGAAGTGACAGACCCCCCACCAAAAGGATGACGGAGCGAAACACACACCGGCCACTACCACCAAAAGGATGATAGGACAAACACTATCGCACAATCTGACACCAATCCAAGTGACAGACCCCCCACCAAAAGGATGACGGAGCGAAACACACACCGGCCACTACCACCAAAAGGATGATAGGACAAACACCATTGCACATCTGACACCAATCCAAGTGACAGAACCCCCACCAAAAGGATGACGGAGCGAAACAAACACCGGCCACTACCACCAATAGGATGATAGGACAAACACTATCGCACAATCTGACACCAATCCAAGTGACAGACCCCCACCAAAAGGATGACGGAGCGAAACACACACCGGCCACCACCACCCAAAGGATGATAGGACAAGCACTATCGCACAATCTGACACCAATCCAAGTGACAGACCCCCCACCAAAAGGATGACGGAGCGAAACACACACCGGCCACAACCACCAAAAGGATGATAGGACAAACACTATCGCACAATCTGACACCAATCCAAGTGACAGACCCCCCACCAAAAGGATGACGGAGCGAAACACACACCGGCCACTACCACCAAAAGGATGATAGGACAAACACTATCGCACAATCTGACACAAATCAGAGTGACAAACCCCCCACCAAATGGATGACAGAGCGAAACACACACCGGCCACTACCACCAAAAGGATTATAGGACAAACACCATCGCACAATCTGACACCAATCCAAGTGACAAACCCCCCACCAAAAGGATGACAGAGCGAAACACACACCGGTCACTACCACCAATAGGATGATAGGACAAACACTATCGCACAATCTGACACCAATCCAAGTGACAGACCCCCCACCAAAAGGATGACGGAGCGAAACACACACCGGCCACTACCACCAAAAGGATGATAGGACAAACACCATCACACAATCTGACACCAATCAAAGTGACAGACCCCCCACCAAAAGGATGACGTAGCGAAACACACACCGGCCACTACCACCGAAAGGATGATAGGACAAACACCATCGCACAATCTGACACCAATCCAAATGACAAACCCCCCACCAAAAGGATGACAGAGCGAAACACACAACAGCCACTACCACGAAAAGGATGATAGGACAAACACTATCGCACAATCTGACACCAATCCAAGTGACAGACCCTCCACCAAAAGGATGACAGAGCGAAACACACACCGGCCACTACCACCAAAAGGATGATAGGACAAACACTATCGCACAATCTGACACCAATCCAAGTGACAGACCCCCCACCAAAAGGATGACGGAGTGAAACACACACCGGCCACCACCACCAAAAGGATGATCGGACAAACACTATCGCACAATCTGACACCAATCAAAGTGACAGACCCTCCACCAAAAGGATGACGGAGCGAAACACACACCGGCCACTACCACCAAAAGGATGATAGGACAAACACTATCGCACAACCTGACACCAATCCAAGTGACAGACCCCCCCCCCCCACCAAAAGGATGACGGAGCGAAACACACACCAGCCACTACCACCAAAAGGATGGTAGGAGAAACACCATCGCACAACCTGACACCAATCAAAGTGACAGACCCCCGACCAAAATGATGACGGAGCGAAACACACACCGGCCACTACCACCAAAAGGATGATAGGACAAACACCATCGCACAATCTGACACCAATCCAAGTGACAGACCCCCCACCAAAAGGATGACGGAGCGAAACACACACCGGCCACTACCACCAAAAGGATGATAGGAAAAACACCATTGCACAATCTGACACCAATCCAAGTGACAGAACCCCCACCAAAAGGATGACGGAGCGAAACACACACCGGCCACTACCACCAATAGGATGATAGGACCAACACTATCGCACAATCTGACACCAATCCAAGTGACAGACCCCCCACCAAAAGGATGACGGAGCGAAACACACACCGGCCACCACCACCCAAAGGATGATAGGACAAACACTATCGCACAATCTGACACCAATCTAAGTGACAGACCCCCCACCAAAAGGATGACGGAGCAAAACACACACCGGCCACAACCACCAAAAGGATGATAGGACAAACATTATCGCACAATCTGACACCAATCCAAGTGACAGACCCCCCACCAAAAGGATGACGGAGCGAAACACACACCGGCCACTACCACCAAAAGGATAATAGGACAAACACTATCGCACAATCTGACACAAATCAGAGTGACAGACCCCCTACCAAATGGATGACAGAGCGAAACACACACCAGCCACTACCACCAAAAGGATGATAGGACAAACACCATCGCACAATCTGACACCAATCCAAGTGACAAACCCCCCACCAAAAGGATGACAGAGCGAAACACACACCGGTCACTAACCACCAATAGGGTGATAGGACAAACACTATCGCACAATCTGACACCAATCCAAGTGACAGACCCCCCACCAAAAGGATGACGGAGCGAAACACACACCGGCCACTACCACCAAAAGGATGATAGGACAAACACCATCACACAATCTGACACCAATCAAAGTGACAGACCCCCCACCAAAAGGATGACGTAGCGAAACACACACCGGCCACTACCACCGAAAGGATGATAGGACAAACACCATCACACAATCTGAAACCAATCCAAATGACAAACCCCCCACCAAAAGGATGACAGAGCGAAACACACAACGGCCACTACCACGAAAAGGATGATAGGACAAACACTATCGCACAATCTGACACCAATCCAAGTGACAGACCCTCCATCAAAAGGATGACAGAGCGAAACACACACCGGCCACTACCACCAAAAGGATGATAGGACAAACACTCTCGCACAATCTGACACCAATCCAAGTGACAGACCCCCCACCAAAAGGATGACGGAGTGAAACACACACCGGCCACCACCACCAAAAGGATGATCGGACAAACACTATCGCAAAATCTGACACCAATCCAAGTGACAGACCCTCCACCAAAAGGATGACGGAGCGAAACACACACCGGCCACTACCACCAAAAGGATGATAGGACAAACACTATCGCACAATCTCACACCAATCCAAGTGACAGACCCCCCCACCAAAAGGATGACGGAGCGCAACACACACCAGCCACTACCACCAAAAGGATGGTAGGACAAACACCATCGCACAACCTGACACCAATCAAAGTGACACACCCCCCACCAAAAGGATGACGGAGCGAAACACACACCGGCCACTACCACCAAAAGGATGATAGGACAAACACCATCGCACAATCTGACACCAATCCAAGTGACAGACCCCCACCAAAAGGATGACGGAGCGAAACACACACTGGCCACTACCACCAAAAGGATAATAGGAAAAACACTATCACACAATCTGACACCAATCCAAGTGACAGACCCCCCACCAAAAGGATGACGGAGCGAAACACACACCGGCCACCACCACCAAAAGGATGATAGGACAAACACTATCGCACAATATAACACCAATCCAAGTGACAGACCCCCCACCAAAAGGATGACGGAGCGAAACACACACCGGCCACTACCACCAAAAGGATGATAGGACAAACACTATCGCACAATCTGACACCAATCCAAGTGACAGACCCCCCACCAAAAGGATGACGGAGCGAAACACACACCGGCCACTACCACTAAAAGGATGATAGGACAAACACCATTGTACAATCTGACACCAATCCAAGTGACAGAACCCCCACCAAAAGGATGACGGAGCGAAACACACACCGGCCACTACCACCAAAAGGATGATAGGACAAACACTATCGCACAATCTGACACAAATCCAAGTGACGGATCCCCCACTAAAAGGATGGCGGAGCGAAACTCACACCGGTCGCTACCACCAAAAGGATGATAGGACAAACACCATCGCACAATCTGACAACAATCAAAGTGACAGACCCCCCACCAAAAGGATGATGGAGCGAAACACACACCGGCCACTACCACCAAAAGGATGATAGGACAAACACCATCGCACAATCTGACACCAATCCAAATGACAGACCCCCCACAGAAAGGATGACGGAGCGAAACACACACCGACCACTACCACCAAAAGGATGATAGGACAAACACTATCGCACAATATGACACCAATCAAAGTGACAGACCCCCCATCAAAAGGATGATGGAGTGAAACACACACCGGCCACTACCACCAAAAGGATGATAGGACAAACACTATCGCACAATCTGACACCAATCCAAGTGACAGACCCCCCACCAAAAGGATGACGGAGCGAAACACACACCGGCCACTACCACCAAAAGGATGATAGGACAAACACCATTGTACAATCTGACACCAATCCAAGTGACAGAACCCCCACCAAAAGGATGACGGAGCGAAACACACCGGCCACTACCACCAAAAGGATGATAGGACAAACACTATCGCACAATCTGACACAAATCCAAGTGACAGATCCCCCACCAAAAGGATGACGGAGCGAAACACACACCGGCCACTACCACCAAAAGGATGATAGGACAAACACCATCGCACAATCTGACACCAATCAAAGTGACAGACCCCCCACCAAAAGGATGACGGAGCGAAACACACACCGGCCACTACCACCAAAAGGATGATAGGACAAACACCATCGCACAATCTGACACCAATCCAAATGACAGACCCCCCACCAAAAGGATGACAGAGCGAAACACACACCGGCCACTACCACCAAAAGGATGATAGGACAAACACTATTGCACAATCTAACACCAATCTAAGTGACAGACCCCCCACCAAAAGGATGATGGAGCGAAACACACACCGGCCACTACCACCAAAAGGATGATAGGACAAACACTATCGCACAATCTAACACCAATCCAAGTGACAGACCCCCCACCAAAAGGATGACGGAGCGAAACACATACTGGCCACTACCACCAAAAGGATGATAGGACAAACACTATCGCACAATCTAACACAAATCCAAGTGACAGACCCCCCACCAAAAGGATGATGGAGCGAAACACACACTGGCCACTACCACCAAAAGGATGATAGGACAAACACTATCGCACAATCTGACACCAATCCAAGTGACAGACCCCCCACCAAAAGGATGACGGAGCGAAACACACACCGTCCACTACCACCAAACGGATGATAGGACAAACACTATCGCACAATCTGACACAAATCCAAGTGACAGATCCCCCACCAAAAGGATGACGGAGTGAAACACACACCGGCCACTACCACCAAAAGGATGATAGGACAAACACTATCGCACAATCTGACACAAATCCAAGTGACAGATCCCCCACCAAAAGGATGGCGGAGCGAAACTCACACCGGTCGCTACCACCAAAAGGATGATAGAACAAACACCATCGCACAATCTGACACAAATCCAAGTGACAGATCCCCCACCAAAAGGATGACGGAGCGCAACACACACCAGCCACTACCACCAAAAGGATGGTAGGACAAACACCATCGCACAACCTGACACCAATCAAAGTGACAGACCCCCCACCAAAAGGATGACGGAGCGAAACACACACCGGCCACTACCACCAAAAGGATGATAGGACAAACACCATCGCACAATCTGACACCAATCCAAGTGACAGACCCCCACCAAAAGGATGACGGAGTGAAACACACACTGGCCACTACCACCAAAAGGATAATAGGAAAAACACTATCGCACAATCTGACACCAATCCAAGTGACAGACCCCCCACCAAAAGGATGACGGAGCGAAACACACACCGGCCACCACCACCAAAAGGATGATAGGACAAACACTATCGCACAATATAACACCAATCCAAGTGACAGACCCCCCACCAAAAGGATGACGGAGCGAAACACACACCGGCCACTACCACCAAAAGGATGATAGGACAAACACTATCGCACAATCTGACACCAATCCAAGTGACAGACCCCCCACCAAAAGGATGACGGAGCGAAACACACACCGGCCACTACCACTAAAAGGATGATAGGACAAACACCATTGTACAATCTGACACCAATCCAAGTGACAGAACCCCCACCAAAAGGATGACGGAGCGAAACAGACACCGGCCACTACCACCAAAAGGATGATAGGACAAACACCATCGCACAATCTGACACCAATCAAAGTGACAGACCCCCCACCAAAAGGATAACGGAGCGAAACACACACCGGCCACTACCACCAAAAGGATGATAGGACAAACACCATCGCACAATCTGACACCAATCAAAGTGACAGACCCCCCACCAAATGGATGACGGTGCGAAACACACACCGGCCACTACCACCAAAAGGATGATAGGACAAACACCATCGCACAATCTGACACCAATCCAAATGACAGACCCCCCACCAAAAGGATGACGGAGCGAAACACACACCGGCCACTACCACCAAAAGGATGATAGGACAAACACTATCGCACAATCTGACACCAATCAAAGTGACAGACCCCCCATCAAAAGGATGATGGAGTGAAACACACACCGGCCACTACCACCAAAAGGATGATAGGACACACACTATCGCACAATCTGACACCAATCCAAGTGACAGACCCCCCACCAAAAGGATGACGGAGCGAAACACACACCGGCCACTACCACCAAACGGATGATAGGACAAACACCATTGTACAATCTGACACCAATCCAAGTGACAGAACCCCCACCAAAAGGATGACGGAGCGAAACACACCGGCCACTACCACCAATAGGATGATAGGACAAACACTATCGCACAACCTGACACCAATCAAAGTGACAGACCCCCCACCAAAAGGATGACGGAGCGAAACACACACCGGCCACTACCACCAAAAGGATGATAGGACAAACACCATCGCACAATCTGACACCAATCCAAGTGACAGACCCCCACCAAAAGGATGACGGAGTGAAACACACACTGGCCACTACCACCAAAAGGATAATAGGAAAAACACTATCGCACAATCTGACACCAATCCAAGTGACAGACCCCCCACCAAAAGGATGACGGAGCGAAACACACACCGGCCACCACCACCAAAAGGATGATAGGACAAACACTATCGCACAATATAACACCAATCCAAGTGACAGACCCCCCACCAAAAGGATGACGGAGCGAAACACACACCGGCCATTACCACCAAAAGGATGATAGGAAAAACACTATCGTACAATCTGACACCAATCCAAGTGACAGACCCCCCACCAAAAGGATGACGGAGCGAAACACACACCGACCACTACCACTAAAAGGATGATAGGACAAACACCATTGTACAATCTGACACCAATCCAAGTGACAGAACCCCCACCAAAAGGATGACGGAGCGAAACACACACCGGCCACTACCACCAAAAGGATGATAGGACAAACACCATCGCACAATCTGACACCAATCAAAGTGACAGACCCCCCACCAAAAGGATAACGGAGCGAAACACACACCGGCCACTACCACCAAAAGGATGATAGGACAAACACCATCGCACAATCTGACACCAATCAAAGTGACAGACCCCCCACCAAAAGGATGACAGAGCGAAACACACACCGGCCACTACCACCAAAAGGATGATAGGACAAACACCATCGCACAATCTGACACCAATCCAAATGACAGACCCCCCACCAAAAGGATGACGGAGCGAAACACACACCGGCCACTACCACCAAAAGGATGATAGGACAAACACTATCGCACAATCTGACACCAATCAAAGTGACAGACCCCCCATCAAAAGGATGATGGAGTGAAACACACACCGGCCACTACCACCAAAAGGATGATAGGACAAACATTATCGCACAATCTGACACCAATCCAAGTGACAGACCCCCCACCAAAAGGATGACGGAGCGAAACACACACCGGCCACTACCACCAAACGGATGATAGGACAAACACCATTGTACAATCTGACACCAATCCAAGTGACAGAACCCCCACCAAAAGGATGACGGAGCGAAACACACCGGCCACTACCACCAATAGGATGATAGGACAAACACTATCGCACAATCTAACACCAATCCAAGTGACAGAACCCCAACCAAAAGGATGACGGAGAGAAACACACACCGGCCACCACCACAAAAAGGATGATAGGACAAACACTATCGCACAATCTGACACCAATTCAAGTGACAGACCCCCCACCAAAAGGATGACGGAGCAAAACACACACCGACCACTACCACCAAAAGGATGATAGGACAAACACTATCGCACAATCTGACACCAATCCAAGTGACAGACCCCCCCACCAAAAGGATGACGGAGCGAAACACACACCGGCCACTACCACAAAAAGGATGATAGGAAAAACACTATCGCACAATCTGACACAAATCAGAGTGACAGACCCCCCACCAAAAGGATGACAGAGCGAAACACACACCGGCCACTACCACAAAAAGGATGATAGAACAAACACCATCGCACAATCTGACACCAATCCAAGTGACAAACCCCCCACCAAAAGGATGACGGAGCGAAACACACACCGGCCACTACCACCAAAAGGATGATAGGACAAACACTATCGCACAATCTGACACAAATCCAAGTGACATATCCCCCACCAAAAGGATGGCGGAGCGAAACGCACACCGACCGCTACCACCAAAAGGATGATAGGACAAACACCATCGCACAATCTGACACCAATCAAAGTGACAGACCCCCCACCAAAAGGATGATAGAGCGAGACACACACCGGCCACTACCACCGAAAGGATGATAGGACAAACACCATCGCACAATCTGACACCAATTAAAGTGACAGACCCCCCACCAAAAGGATGACGGAGCGAAACACACACCGGCCACTACCACCAAAAGGATGATAGGACAAACACCATCGCACAATCTGACACCAATCAAAGTGACAGACCCCCCACCAAAAGGATGACGGAGCGAAACACACACCGGCCACTACCACCAAAAGGATGATAGGACAAACACCATCGCACAATCTGACACCAATCCAAATGACAGACCCCCCACCAAAAGGATGACAGAGCGAAACACACACCGGCCACTACCACCAAAAGGATGATAGGACAAACACTATTGCACAATCTAACACCAATCCAAGTGACAGACCCCCCACCAAAAGGATGATGGAGCGAAACACACCGGCCACTACCACCAAAAGGATGATAGGACAAACACTATCGCACAATCTAACACCAATCCAAGTGACAGACCCCCCACCAAAAGGATGACGGAGCGAAATACATACTGGCCACTACCACCAAAAGGATGATAGGACAAACACTATCGCACAATCTGACACAAATCCAAGTGACAGACCCCCCACCAAAAGGATGATGGAGCGAAACACACACTGGCCACTACCACCAAAAGGATGATAGGACAAACACTATCGCACAATCTGACACCAATCCAAGTGACAGACCCCCCACCAAAAGGATGACGGAGCGAAACACACACCGTCCACTACCACCAAACGGATGATAGGACAAACACTATCGCACAATCTGACACAAATCCAAGTGACAGATCCCCCACCAAAAGGATGGCGGAGCGAAACTCACACCAGCCACTACAACCAAAACGATGATAGGACAAACACCATCGCACAATCTAACACCAATCAAAGTGACAGACCCCCCTCCAAAAGGATGACGGAGCGAAACACACACCGGTCACTACCACCAAATGGATGATAGGACAAACACCATCGCACAATCTGACACCAATCCAAGTGACAGACCCCCCATCAAAAGGATGACGGAGCGAAACACACACCGGCCACTACCACCAAAAGGATGATGGAGCGAAACACACACCGACCACTACCACCAAAAGGATGATAAGACAAACACTATCGCACAATCTGACACAAATCCAAGTGACAGACCCCCCACCAAAAGGATAACGGAGCGAAACACACACCGGCCACTACCACCAAAACGATGATAGGACAAACACCATCGCACAATCTGACACCAATCATAGTGACAGACCCCCCTCCAAAAGGATGACGGAGCGAAACACACACCGGCCACTACCACCAAAAGGATGATAGGAAAAACACCATCGCACAATCTGACACCAATCCAAGTGACAGACCCCCCACCAAAAGGATGACGGAGCGAAACACACACCAGCCACTACCACCAAAAGGATGATAGGAGAAACACTATCGCACAATCTGACACAAATCCAAGTGACATATCCCCCACCAAAAGGATGGCAGAGCGAAACTCACACCAGCCACTACCACCAAAATGATGATAGGACAAACACCATCGCACAATCTGACACCAATCAAAGTGACAGACCCCCCTCCAAAAGGATGACGGAGCGAAACACACACCGACCGCTACCACCAAAAGGATGATAGGACAAACACCGTCACACAATCTGACACCAATCCAAGTGACAGACCCCCCACCAAAAGGATGACGGAGCGAAAAACACACCGACCACTACCACCAAAAGGATGATAGGACAAACACTATCGCACAATCTGACACAAATCCAAGTGACAGATCCCCCACCAAAAGGATGGGGGAACGAAACTCACACCGGCCGCTACCACCAAAAGGATGATAGGACAAACACCATCGCACAATCTGATACCAATCAAAGTGACAGAACCCCCCACCAAAAGGATGATGGAGCGAAACACACATCTGCCACTACCACCAAAAGGATGATAGGACAAACACTATCGCACAATCTGACACAAATCCAAGTGACAGATCCCCCACAAAAAGGATGGCGGAGCGAAACTCACACCAGCCACTACCAGCAAAACGATGATAGGACAAACACCATCGCACAATCTGACACCAATCAAAGTGACAGACCCCCTCCAAAAGGATGACGGAGCGAAACACACACCGGCCACTACCACCAAAAGGATGATAGGACAAAGACCATCGCACAATCTGACACCAATCCAAGTGACGGACCCCCCACCAAAAGGATGACGGAGCGAAACACACATCGACCACTACCACCAAAAGGATGACGGAGCGAAACACACACCGGCCACTACCACCAAAACGATGATAGGATAAACACCATCGCACAATCTGACACCAATCATAGTGACAGACCCCCCTCCAAAAGGATGACGGAGCGAAACACACACCGGCCACTACCACCAAAAGGATGATATGAAAAACACCATCGCACAATCTGACACCAATCCAAGTGACAGACCCACCACCAAAAGGATGACGGAGCGAAACACACACTGGCCACTACCACCAAAAGGATGATAGGACAAACACTATCGCACAATCTGACACAAATCCAAGTGACAGATCCCCCACAAAAAGGATGGCGGAGCGAAACTCACACCAGCCACTACCACCAAAATGATGATAGGACAAACACCATCACACAATCTGACACCAATCAAAGTGACAGACCCCCCTCCAAAAGGATGACGGAGCGAAACACACACCGGCCGCTACCACCAAAAGGATGATAGGACAAACACCGTCACACAATCTGACACCAATCCAAGTCACAGACCCCCCACCAAAAGGATGACGGAGCGAAACACACACCGGCCACTACCACCAAAAGGATGATAAGACAAACACTATCGCACAATCTGACACAAATCCAAGTGACAGATCCCCCACCAAAAGGATGGCGGAGCAAAACTCACACCGGCCGCTACCACCAAAAGGATGATAGGACAAACACCATCGCACAATCTGACACCAATCAAAGTGACAGACTCCCCACCAAAAGGATGATGGAGCGAAACACACACCAGCCACTACCACCAAAAGGATGATAGGACAAACACCATCGCACAATATGACACCAATCAAAGTGACAGACCCCCCACCAAAAGGATGACGGAGCGAAACACACACCGGCCACTACCACCAAAAGGACGATAGGACAAACACCATCGCACAATCTGACACCAATCAAAGTGACAGACCCCCCACCAAAAGGATGACGGAGCGAAACACACACCGGCCACTACCACCAAAAGGATGATAGGACAAACACCATCGCACAATCTGACACCAATCCAAATGACTGACCCCCCACCAAAAGGATGACAGAGCGAAACACACACCGACCACTACCACCAAAAGGATGATAGGACAAACACTATCGCACAATCTGACACCAATCCAAGTGACAGACCCCCCACCAAAAGGATGACGGAGCGAAACACACACCGACCACTACCACCAAAAGGATGATAGGACAAACACTATCGCACAATCTGACACCAATCCAAGTGACAGACCCCCCACCAAAAGGATGACGGAGCGAAACACACACCGGCCACTACCACCAAAAGGATGATAGGACAAACACCGTCACACAATCTGACACCAATCCAAATGACAGACCCCCCACCAAAAGGATGGCGGAGCGAAACTCACACCAGCCACTACCACCAAAACGATGATAGGACAAACACCATCGCACAATCTGACACCAATCAAAGTGACAGACCCCCCCTCCAAAAGGATGACGGAGCGAAACACACACCGGCCACTACCACCAAAAGGATGATAGGACAAACACCATCGCACAATCTGACACCAATCCAAGTGATAGACCCCCCACCAAAAGGATGACTGAGCGAAACACACACCGGCCACTACCGCCAAAACGATGATAGGACAAACACTATCGCACAATCTGACACAAATCCAAGTGACAGATCCCCCACCAAAAGGATGGCGGAACGAAACTCACACCGGCCGCTACCACCAAAAGGATGATAGGACAAACACCATCGCACAATCTGACACCAATCAAAGTGACAAAACCCCCCACCAAAAGGATGATGGAGCGAAACACACACCGGCCACTACCACCAAAAGGATGATAGGACAAACACTATCACACAATCTGACACAAATCCAAGTGACAGATCCCCCACAAAAAGGATGGCGGAGCGAAACTCACACCACCCACTACCACCAAAACGATGATAGGACAAACACCATCGCACAATCTGACACCAATCAAAGTGACAGACCCCCTCCAAATAGATGACAGAGCGAAACACACACTGGCCACTACCACCAAAAGGATGATAGGACAAACACCATCGCACAATCTGACACCAATCCAAGTGACAGACCCCCAACCAAAAGGATGACGGAGCGAAACGCACACCGACCACTACAACCAAAAGAATGACGGAGCGAAACACACACCGGCCACTACCACCAAAACAATAATAGGACAAACACCATCGCACAATCTGACACCAATCATAGTGACAGACCCCCCTCCAAAAGGATGACGGAGCGAAACACACACTGGCCACTACCACCAAAAGGATGATAGGAAAAACACCATCGCACAATCTGACACCAATCCAAGTGACAGACCCCCCACCAAAAGGATGACGGAGCGAAACACACACCGGCCACTACCACCAAAAGGATGATAGGACAAACACTATCGCACAATCTGACAAAAATCCAAGTGACATATCCCCCACCAAAAGGATGGCTGAGCGAAACTCACAACGGCCGCTACCACCAAAAGGATGATAGGACAAACACCATCGCATAATCTGACACCAATCAAAGTGACAGACCCCCCACCAAAAGGATGATGGAGCGAAACACACACCAGCCACTACCACCAAAAGGATGATAGGACAATCACCATCGCACAATATGACACCAATCAAAGTGACATACCCCCCACCAAAATGATGACGGAGCGAAACACACACCGGCCACTACCACCAAAAGGACGATAGGACAAACACCATCGCACAATCTGACACCAATCAAAGTGACAGACCCCCCACCAAAAGGATGACGGAGCGAAACACACACCGACCACTACCACCAAAAGGATGATAGGACAAACACCATCGCACAATCTGACACCAATCCAAATGACTGACCCCCCACCAAAAGGATGACGGAGCGAAACACACACCGGCCACTACCACCAAAAGGATGATAGAACAAACACTATCACACAATTTGACACCAATCCAAGTGACAGACCCCCCACCAAAAGGATGACGGAGCGAAACACACACCGGCCACTACCACCAAAAGGATGATAGGACAAACACCGTCACACAATCTGACACCAATCCAAATGACAGACCCCCCACCAAAAGGATGGCGGAGCGAAACTCACACCAGCCACTACCACCAAAACGATGATAGGACAAACACCATCGCACAATCTGACACCAATCAAAGTGACAGACCCCCCCTCCAAAAGGATGACGGAGCGAAACACACACCGGCCACTACCACCAAAAGGATGATAGGACAAACACCATCGCACAATCTGACACCAATCCAAGTGACAGACCCCCCACCAAAAGGATGACTGAGCGAAACACACACCGGCCACTGCCGCCAAAACGATGATAGGACAAACACTATCGCACAATCTGACACAAATCCAAGTGACAGATCCCCCACCAAAAGGATGGCGGAACGAAACTCACACCGGCCGCTACCACCAAAAGGATGATAGGACAAACACCATCGCACAATCTGACACCAATCAAAGTGACAGAACCCCCCACCAAAAGGATGATGGAGCGAAACACACACCGGCCACTACCACCAAAAGGATGATAGGACAAACACTATCACACAATCTGACACAAATCCAAGTGACAGATCCCCCACAAAAAGGATGGCGGAGCGAAACTCACACCACCCACTACCACCAAAACGATGATAGGACAAACACCATCGCACAATCTGACACCAATCAAAGTGACAGACCCCCTCCAAATAGATGACAGAGCGAAACACACACCGGCCACTACCACCAAAAGGATGATAGGACAAACACCATCGCACAATCTGACACCAATCCAAGTGACAGACCCCCAACCAAAAGGATGACGGAGCGAAACGCACACCGACCACTACAACCAAAAGAATGACGGAGCGAAACACACACCGGCCACTACCACCAAAACAATAATAGGACAAACACCATCGCACAATCTGACACCAATCATAGTGACAGACCCCCCTCCAAAAGGATGACGGAGCGAAACACACACTGGCCACTACCACCAAAAGGATGATAGGAAAAACACCATCGCACAATCTGACACCAATCCAAGTGACAGACCCCCCACCAAAAGGATGACGGAGCGAAACACACACCGGCCACTACCACCAAAAGGATGATAGGACAAACACTATCGCACAATCTGACAAAAATCCAAGTGACATATCCCCCACCAAAAGGATGGCGGAGCGAAACTCACAACGGCCGCTACCACCAAAAGGATGATAGGACAAACACCATCGCACAATCTGACACCAATCAAAGTGACAGACCCCCCACCAAAAGGATGATGGAGCGAAACACACACCAGCCACTACCACCAAAAGGATGATAGGACAATCACCATCGCACAATATGACACCAATCAAAGTGACATACCCCCCACCAAAATGATGACGGAGCGAAACACACACCGGCCACTACCACCAAAAGGACGATAGGACAAACACCATCGCACAATCTGACACCAATCAAAGTGACAGACCCCCCACCAAAAGGATGACGGAGCGAAACACACACCGACCACTACCACCAAAAGGATGATAGAACAAACACCATCGCACAATCTGACACCAATCCAAATGACTGACCCCCCACCAAAAGGATGACGGAGCGAAACACACACCGGCCACTACCACCAAAAGGATGATAGAACAAACACTATCACACAATCTGACACCAATCCAAGTGACAGACCCCCCACCAAAAGGATGACGGAGCGAAACACACACCGGCCACTACCACCAAAAGGATGATAGGACAAACACCGTCACACAATCTGACACCAATCCAAATGACAGACCCCCCACCAAAAGGATGGCGGAGCGAAACTCACACCAGCCACTACCACCAAAACGATGATAGGACAAACACCATCGCACAATCTGACACCAATCAAAGTGACAGACCCCCCCTCCAAAAGGATGACGGAGCGAAACACACACCGGCCACTACCACCAAAAGGATGATAGGACAAACACCATCGCACAATCTGACACCAATCCAAGTGACAGACCCCCCACCAAAAGGATGACTGAGCGAAACACACACCGGCCACTACCGCCAAAACGATGATAGGACAAACACTATCGCACAATCTGACACAAATCCAAGTGACAGATCCCCCACCAAAAGGATGGCGGAACGAAACTCACACCGGCCGCTACCACCAAAAGGATGATAGGACAAACACCATCGCACAATCTGACACCAATCAAAGTGACAGAACCCCCCACCAAAAGGATGATGGAGCGAAACACACACCGGCCACTACCACCAAAAGGATGATAGGACAAACACTATCACACAATCTGACACAACTCCAAGTGACAGATCCCCCACAAAAAGGATGGCGGAGCGAAACTCACACCACCCACTACCACCAAAACGATGATAGGACAAACACCATCGCACAATCTGACACCAATCAAAGTGACAGACCCCCTCCAAATAGATGACAGAGCGAAACACACACCGGCCACTACCACCAAAAGGATGATAAGACAAACACCATGGCACAATCTGACACCAATCCAAGAGACAGACCCCCAACCAAAAGGATGACGGAGCGAAACGCACACCGACCACTACAACCAAAAGAATGACGGAGCGAAACACACACCGGCCACTACCACCAAAACAATAATAGGACAAACACCATCGCACAATCTGACACCAATCATAGTGACAGACCCCCCTCCAAAAGGATGACGGAGCGAAACACACACTGGCCACTATCACCAAAAGGATGATAGGAAAAACACCATCGCACAATCTGACACCAATCCAAGTGACAGACCCCCCACCAAAAGGATGACGGAGCGAAACACACACCGGCCACTACCACCAAAAGGATGATAGGACAAACACTATCGCACAATCTGACAAAAATCCAAGTGACATATCCCCCACCAAAAGGATGGCGGAGCGAAACTCACAACGGCCGCTACCACCAAAAGGATGATAGGACAAACACCATCGCACAATCTGACACCAATCAAAGTGACAGACCCCCCACCAAAAGGATGATGGAGCGAAACACACACCAGCCACTACCACCAAAAGGATGATAGGACAATCACCATCGCACAATATGACACCAATCAAAGTGACATACCACCCACCAAAATGATGACGGAGCGAAACACACACCGGCCACTACCACCAAAAGGACGATAGGACAAACACCATCGCACAATCTGACACCAATCAAAGTGACAGACCCCCCACCAAAAGGATGACGGAGCGAAACACACACCGACCACTACCACCAAAAGGATGATAGGACAAACACCATCGCACAATCTGACACCAATCCAAATGACTGACCCCCCACCAAAAGGATGACGGAGCGAAACACACACCGGCCACTACCACCAAAAGGATGATAGAACAAACACTATCACACAATCTGACACCAATCCAAGTGACAGACCCCCCACCAAAAGGATGACGGAGCGAAACACACACCGGCCACTACCACCAAAAGGATGATAGGACAAACACTATCGCACAATCTGACACCAATCCAAGTGACAGACCCTCCACGAAAAGGATGACAGGACAAACACTATCGCATAATCAGACACCAATCCAAGTGACAGACCCCCCACCAAAAGGATGACGGAGCGAAACACACACCGGCCACTACCACCAAAAGGATGATAGGACAAACACTATCGCACAATCTGACACAAATCCAAGTGACAGATCCCCCACCAAAAGGATGGCGGAGCGAAACTCACACCGGCCGCTACCACCAAAAGGATGATAGGACAAACACCATCGCACAATCTGACACCAATCAAAGTGACAGAACCCCCACCAAAAGGATGATGGAGCGAAACACACACCGGCCACTTCCACCAAAAGGATGATAGGACAAACACCATCGCACAATATGACACCAATCAAAGTGACAGACCCCCCACCAAAAGGATGATGGAGCGAAACACACACCGACCACTACCACCAAAAGGACGATAGGACAAACACCATCGCACAATCTGATACCAACCAAAGTGACAGACCCCCCACCAAAAGGATGACGGAGCGAAACACACACCGACCACTACCACCAAAAGGATGATAGGACAAACACTATTGCACAATCTGACAAAAATCCAAGTGACATATCCCCCACCAAAAGGATGGCGGAGTGAAACTCACAACGGCCGCTACCACCAAAAGGGTGATAGGACAAACACCATTGCACAATCTGACACCAATCAAAGTGACAGACCCCCCACCAAAAGTATGATGGAGCGAAACACACACCAGCCACAACCACCAAAAGGATGATAGGACAAACACCATCGCACAATATGACACCAATCAAAGTGACATACCCCCCACCAAAAGGATGACGGAGCGAAACACACACCGGCCACTACCACCAAAAGGACGATAGGACAAACACCATCGCACAATCTGACACCAATCAAAGTGACAGACCCCCCACCAAAAGGATGACGGAGCGAAACACACACCGGCCACTACCACCAAAAGGATGATAGGACAAACACCATCGCACAATCTGACACCAATCCAAATGACTGACCCCCCACCAAAAGGATGACGGAGCGAAACACACACTGACCACTACCACCAAAAGGATGATAGAACAAACACTATCACACAATCTGACACCAATCCAAGTGACAGACCCCCCACCAAAAGGATGACGGAGCGAAACACACACCGGCCACTACCACCAAAAGGATGATAGGACAAACACTATCGCACAAACTGACACCAATCCAAGTGACAGACCCTCCACCAAAAGGATGTCAGGACAAACACTATTGCACAATCAGACACCAATCCAAGTGACAGACCCCCCACCAAAAGGATGACGGAGCGAAACACACACCGGCCACTACCACCAAAAGGATGATAGGACAAACACTATCGCACAATCTGACACAAATCCAAGTGAATGATCCCCCACCAAAAGGATGGCGGAGCGAAACTCACACCGGCCGCTACCACCAAAAGGATGATAGGACAAACACCATCGCACAATCTGACACCAATCAAAGTGACAGACCCCCCACCAAAAAGATGATGGAGCGAAACACACACCGGCCACTTCCACAAAAAGGATGATAGGACAAACCCCATCGCACAATATGACACCAATCAAAGTGACAGACCCCCCACCAAAAGGATGATGGAGCGAAACACACACCGACCACTACCACCAAAAGGACGATAGGACAAACACCATCGCACAATCTGATACCAATCAAAGTGACAAACCCCCCACCAAAAGGATGACGGAGCGAAACACACACCGGCCACTACCACCAAAAGGATGATAGGACAAACACCATCGCACAATCTGACACCAATCCAAATGACTGACCCCCCACCAAAAGGATGACGGAGCGAAACACACACCGGCCACTACCACCAAAAGGATGATAGGACAAACACTATCGCACAATCTGACACCAATCCAAGTGAAATACCCTCCACCAAAAGGATGACAGAGCGAAACACACACCGGCCACTACCACTAAAAGGATGATAGGACAAACACTATCGCACAATCTGACACCAATCCAAGTGACAGACCCCCCACCAAAAGGATGACAGGACAAACACTATAGCACAATCAGACACCAATCCAAGTGACAGACCCCCCACCAAAAGGATGACGGAGCGAAACACACACCGACCACTACCACCAAAAGGATGATAGGACAAACACTATCGCACAATCTGACACCAATCCAAGTGACAGACCCCCCACCAAAAGGATGACGGAGCGAAACACACACCGGCCACTACCACCAAAAGGATGATAGGACAAACACTATCACACAATCTGACTCAAATCCAAGTGACAGATCCTCCATCAAAAGGATGGCTGAGCGAAACTCACACCAGCCACTACTACCAAAACGATGATAGGACAAACACCATCGCACAATCTGACACCAATCAAAGTGACAGACCCCCCTCCAAAAGGATGACGGAGCGAAACACACACCGGCCACTACCACCAAAAGGATGATAGGAAAAACACCATCGCACAATTTGACACCAATCCAAGTGACAGACCCCCCACCAAAAGGATGACGGAGCGAAACACACACCGACCACTACCACCAAAAGGATGACGGAGCGAAACACACAACGGCCACTACCACCAAAAGGATGATAGGACAAACACTATCGCACAATCTGACACAAATCCAAGTGACAGACCCACCACCAAAAGGATGACGGAGCGAAACACACACCGGCCACTACCACCAAAAGGATGACAGGACAAACACTATCACACAATCTGACACCAATCCAAGTGACAGACCCCCCACCAAAAGGATGACAGAGCGAAACACACACCGGCCACTACCACCAAAAGGATGATAGGACAAACACTATCGCACAATCTGACACAAATCCAAGTGACAGATCCCCCACCAAAAGGATGGCGGAGCAAAACTCACACCAGGCACTACCACCAAAACGATGATAGGACAAACACCATCGCACAATCTGACACTAATCAAAGTGAAAGACCCCCTCCAAAAGGATGACGGAGAGAAACACACACCGGCCACTACCACCAAAAGGATGATAGGACAAACACCATCGCATAATCTGACACCAATCCAAGTGACTGACCCCCCACCAAAAGGATGACGGAGTGAAACACACACCGGCCACTACCACCAAAAGGATGATAGGACAAACACTATCGCACAATCTGACACCAATCCAAGTGACAGACCCCCCACCAAAAGGATGACGGAGCGAAACACACACCGGCCACAACCACCAAAAGGATGATAGGACAAACACTATCGCACAATCTGACACCAATCCAAGTGACAGACCCCCTACCAAAAGGATGACAGGACAAACACTATCACACAATCTGACACCAATCCAAGTGACAGACCCCCCACCAAAAGGATGACGGAGCGAAACACACACCGGCCACTACCACCAAAAGGATGATAGGACAAACACTATCGCACAATCTGACACCAATCAAAGTGACAGACCCCCCACCAAAAGGATGACGGAGCGAAACACACACCGGCCACTACCACCAAAAGGATGATAGGACAAACACTATCGCACAATCTGAAACAAATCCAAGTGACAGATCCCCCACCAAAAGGATGGCGGAGCGAAACTCACACCGGCCGCTACCACCAAAAGGATGATAGGACAAACACCATCGCACAATCTGACACCAATCAAAGTGACAGACCCCCCACCAAAAGGATGATGGAGCGAAACACACACCAGCCACTTCCACCAAAAGGATGATAGGACAAACACCATCGCACAATATGACACTAATCAAAGTGACAGACCCCCCACCAAAAGGATGATGGAGCGAAACACACACCGACCACTACCACCAAAAGGACGATAGGACAAACACCATCGCACAATCTGACACCAATCAAAGTGACAGACCCCCACCAAAAGGATGATGGAGCGAAACACACACCAGCCACTACCACCAAAAGGATGATAGGACAAACACCATCGCACAATATGACACCAATCAAAGTGAAATACCCCCCACCAAAAGGATGACGGAGCGAAACACACACCGGCCACTACCACCAAAAGGACGATAGGACAAACACCATCGCACAATCTGACACCAATCAAAGTGAGAGACCCCCCACCAAAAGGATGACGAAGCGAAACACACACCGACCACTACCACCAAAAGGATGATAGGACAAACACCATCGCACAATCTGACACCAATCCAAATGACTGACCCCCCACCAAAAGGATGACGGAGCGAAACACACATCGACCACTACCACCAAAAGGATGATAGAACAAACACTATCGCACAATCTGACACCAATCCAAGTGACAGACCCCCCACCAAAAGGATGACGGAGCGAAACACACACCGGCCACTACCACCAAAAGGATGATAGGACAAACACTATCGCACAATCTGACACCAATCCAAGTGACAGACCCTCCACCAAAAGGATGACAGGACAAACACTATCGCACAATCAGACACCAATCCAAGTGACAGACCCCCCCACCAAAAGGATGACGGAGCGAAACACACACCGGCCACTACCACCAAGAGGATGATAGGACAAACACTATCGCACAATCTGAGACAAATCCAAGTGACAGACCCCCTACCAAAAGGATGACAGGACAAACACTATCACACAATCTGACACCAATCCAAGTGACAGACCCCCCACCAAAAGGATGACGGAGCGAAACACACACCGGCCACTACCACCAAAAGGATGATAGGACAAACACTATCGCACAATCTGACACCAATCAAAGTGACAGACCCCCCACCAAAAGGATGACGGAGCGAAACACACACCGGCCACTACCACCAAAAGGATGATAGGACAAACACTATCGCACAATCTGACACAAATCCAAGTGACAGATCCCCCACCAAAAGGATGGCGGAGCGAAACTCACATCGGCCGCTACCACCAAAAGGATGATAGGACAAACACCATCGCACAATCTGACACCAATCAAAGTGACAGACCCCCCACCAAAAGGATGATGGAGCGAAACACACACCGGCCACTTCCACCAAAAGGATGATAGGACAAACACCATCGCACAATATGACACCAATCAAAGTGACAGACCCCCCACCAAAAGGATGATGGAGCGAAACACACACCGACCACTACCACCAAAAGGACGATAGGACAAACACCATCGCACAATCTGACACCAATCAAAGTGACAGACCCCCACCAAAAGGATGATGGAGCGAAACACACACCAGCCACTACCACCAAAAGGATGATAGGACAAACACCATCGCACAATATGACACCAATCAAAGTGAAATACCCCCCACCAAAAGGATGACGGAGCGAAACACACACCGGCCACTACCACCAAAAGGACGATAGGACAAACACCATCGCACAATCTGACACCAATCAAAGTGAGAGACCCCCCACCAAAAGGATGACGAAGCGAAACACACACCGGCCACTACCACCAAAAGGATGATAGGACAAACACCATCGCACAATCTGACACCAATCCAAATGACTGACCCCCCACCAAAAGGATGACGGAGCGAAACACACATCGACCACTACCACCAAAAGGATGATAGAACAAACACTATCGCACAATCTGACACCAATCCAAGTGACAGACCCCCCACCAAAAGGATGACGGAGCGAAACACACACCGGCCACTACCACCAAAAGGATGATAGGACAAACACTATCGCACAATCTGACACCAATCCAAGTGACAGACCCTCCACCAAAAGGATGACAGGACAAACACTATCGCACAATCAGACACCAATCCAAGTGACAGACCCCCCCACCAAAAGGATGACCGAGCGAAACACACACCGGCCACTACCACCAAGAGGATGATAGGACAAACACTATCGCACAATCTGAGACAAATCCAAGTGACAGATCCCCCAACAAAAGGATGGCGGAGCGAAACTCACACCGGCCGCTACCACCAAAAGGATGATAGGACAAACACCATCGCACAATCTGACACCAATCAAAGTGACAGACGCCCCACCAAAAGGATGATGGAGCGAAACACACACCGGCCACTTCCACCAAAAGGATGTTAGGACAAACACCATCGCACAATATGGCACCAATCAAAGTGACAGACCCCCCACCAAAAGGATGATGGAGCGAAACACACACCGACCACTACCACCAAAAGGACGATAGGACAAACACCATCGCACAATCTGATACCAATCAAAGTGACAGACCCCCCACCAAAAGGATAACGGAGCGAAACACACACCGGCCACTACCACCAAAAGGATGATAGGACAAACACCATCGCACAATCTGACACCAATCCAAATGACTGACCCCCCACCAAAAGGATGACGGAGCGAAACACACACCGGCCACTACCACCAAAAGGATGATAGGACAAACACTATCGCACAATCTGACACCAACCAAGTGAAATACCCTCCACCAAAAGGATGACGGAGCGAAACACACACCGGCCACTACCACCAAAAGGATGATAGGACAAACACTATCGCACAATCTGACACCAATCCAAGTGATAGACCCCCCACCAAAAGGATGACAGGACAAACACTATCGCACAATCAGACACCAATCCAAGTGACAGACCCCCCACCAAAAGGAAGACGGAGCGAAACACACACCGACCACTACCACCAAAAGGATGATAGGACAAACACTATCGCACAATCTGAGACAAATCCAAGTGACAGATCCCCCACCAAAAGGATGGCGGAGCGAAACTCACACCGGCCGCTACCACCAAAAGGATGATAGGACAAACACCATCGCACAATCTGACACCAATCAAAGTGACAGACCCCCCACCAAAAGGATGATGGAGCGAAACAATCACCAGCCACTACCACCAAAAGGATGATAGCACAAACACCATCGCACAATATGACACCAATCAAAGTGACATACCCCCCACCAAAAGGATGACGGAGCGAAACACACACCGACCACTACCACCAAAAGGACGATAAGACAAACACCATCGCACAATCTGACACCAATCAAAGTGACAGACCCCCCACCAAAAGGATGACGAAGCGAAACACACACCGGCCACTACCACCAAAAGGATGATAGGACAAACACCATCGCACAATCTGACACCAATCCAAATGACTGACCCCCCACCAAAAGGATGACGGAGCGAAACACACACCGACCGCTACCACCAAAAGGATGATAGAACAAACACTATCGCACAATCTGACACCAATCCAAGTGACAGACCCCCCACCAAAATGATGACGGAGCGAAACACACACCGGCCACTACCACCAAAAGGATGATAGGACAAACACTATCGCACAATCTGACACCAATCCAAGTGACAGACCCTCCACCAAAAGGATGACAGGACAAACACTATCGCACAATCAGACACCAATCCAAGTGACAGACCCCCCACCAAAAGGATGACGGAGCGAAACACACACCGGCCACTACCACCAAAAGGATGATAGGACAAACACTATCGCACAATCTGAGACAAATCCAAGTGACAGATCCCCCACCAAAAGGATGGCGGAGCGAAACTCACACCGGCCGCTACCACCAAAAGGATGATAGGACAAACACCATCGCACAATCTGACACCAATCAAAGTGACAGACCCCCCACCAAAAGGATGATGGAGCGAAACACACACCGGCCACTTCGACCAAAAGGATGATAGGACAAACACCATCGCACAATATGACACCAATCAAAGTGACAGACCCCCCACCAAAAGGATGATGGAGCGAAACACACACCGACCACTACCACCAAAAGGACGATAGGACAAACACCATCGCACAATCTGATACCAATCAAAGTGACAGACCCCCCACCAAAAGGATTAACGGAGCGAAACACACACCGGCCACTACCACCAAAAGGATGATAGGACAAACACCATCACACAATCTGACACCAATCCAAATGACTGACCCCCCACCAAAAGGATGACGGAGCGAAACACACACCGGCCACTACCACCAAAAGGATGATAGGAAAAACACCATCGCACAATTTGACACCAATCCAAGTGACATACCCCCCACCAAAAGGATGACGGAGCGAAACACACACCGGCCACTACCACCAAAAGGATGACGGAGCGAAACACACACCGGCCACTACCACCAAAAGGATGATAGGACAAACACTATCGCACAATCTGACACAAATCCAAGTGACAGACCCCCCACCAAAAGGATGACGGAGCGAAACACACACCGGCCACTACCACCAAAAGGATGACAGAACAAACACTATCGCATAATCTGACACCAATCCATGTGACAGACCCCCCACCAAAAGGATGACAGAGCGAAACACACACCGGCCACTACCACCAAAAGGATGATAGGACAAACACCATCGCACAATCTGACACCAATCAAAGTGACAGACCCCCACCAAAAGGATGATGGAGCGAAACACACACCGGCCACTTTCACCAAAAGGATGATAGGACAAACACCATCGCACAATATGACACCAATCAAAGTGACAGACCCCCCACCAAAAGGATGATGGAGCGAAACACACACCGACCACTACCACCAAAAGGACGATAGGACAAACACCATCGCACAATCTGATACCAATCAACGTGACAGACCCCCCACCAAAAGGATGACGGAGCGAAACACACACCGGCCACTACCACCAAAAGGATGATAGGACAAACACTATCGCACAATCTGACAAAAATCCAAGTGACATATCCCCCACCAAAAGGATGGCGGAGCGAAACTCACAACGGCCGCTACCACAAAAAGGATGATAGGACAAACACCATCGCACAATCTGACACCAATCAAAGTGACAGACCCCCCACCAAAAGGATGATGGAGCGAAACACACACCAGCCACTACCACCAAAAGGATGATAGGACAAACACCATCACACAATATGACACCAATCAAAGTGACATACCCCCCACCAAAAGGATGACGGAGCGAAACACACACCGGCCACTACCACCAAAAGGACGATAGGACAAACACCATCGCACAATCTGACACCAATCAAAGTGACAGACCCCCCACCAAAAGGATGACGAAGCGAAACACACACCGGCCACTACCACCAAAAGGATGATAGGACAAACACCATAGCACAATCTGACACCAATCCAAATGACTGACCCCCCACCAAAAGGATGACGGAGCGAAACACACACCGACCACTACCACCAAAAGGATGATAGAACAAACACTATCGCACAATCTGACACCAATCCAAGTGACAGACCCCCCACCAAAAGGATGACGGAGCGAAACACACACCGGCCACTACCACCAAAAGGATGATAGGACAAACACTATCGCACAATCTGACACCAATCCAAGTGACAGACCCTCCACCAAAAGGATGACAGGACAAACACTATCGCACAATCAGACACCAATCCAAGTGACAGACCCCCCACCAAAAGGATGACGGAGCGAAACACACACCGGCCACTACCACCAAAAGGATGATAGGACAAACACTATCGCACAATCTGAGACAAATCCAAGTGACAGATCCCCCACCAAAAGGATGGCGGAGCGAAACTCACACCGGCCGCTACCACCAAAAGGATGATAGGACAAACACCATCGCACAATCTGACACCAATCAAAGTGACAGACCCCCCCACCAAAAGGATGATGGAGCGAAACACACATCGGCCACTTCCACCAAAAGGATGATAGGACAAACACCATCGCACAATATGACACCAATCAAAGTGACAGACCCCCCACCAAAAGGATGATGGAGCGAAACACACACCGACCACTACCACCAAAAGGACGATAGGACAAACACCATCGCACAATCTGATACCAATCAAAGTGACAGACCCTCCACCAAAAGGATGACGGAGCGAAACACACACCGGCCACTACCACCAAAAGGATGATAGGACAAACACCATCGCACAATCTGACACCAATCCAAATGACTGACCCCCCACCAAAAGGATGACGGAGCGAAACACACACCGGCCACTACCACCAAAAGGATGATAGGAAAAACACCATCGCACAATTTGACACCAATCCAAGTGACAGACCCCCCACCAAAAGGATGACGGAGCGAAACACACACTGGCCACTACCACCAAAAGGATGACGGAGCGAAACACACACCGACCACTACCACCAAAAGGATGATAGGACAAACACTATCGCACAATCTGACACAAATCCAAGTGACAGACCCCCCCCCCCCCCAAAAGGATGACGGAGCGAAACACACACCGGCCACTACCACCAAAAGGATGATAGGACAAACACCATCGCACAATCTGACACCAATCAAAGTGACAGATCCCCCACCAAAAGGATGATGGAGCGAAACACACACCGGCCACTTCCACCAAAAGGATGATAGGACAAACACCATCGCACAATATGACACCAATCAAAGTGACAGACCCCCCACCAAAAGGATGATGGAGCGAAACGCACACCGACCACTACCACCAAAAGGACGATAGGACAAACACCATCGCACAATCTGATACCAATCAAAGTGACAGACCCCCCACCAAAAGGATGACGGAGCGAAACACACACCGGCCACTACCACCAAAAGGATGATAGGACAAACACTATCGCACAATCTGACAAAAATCCAAGTGACATATCCCCCACCAAAAGGATGGCGGAGCGAAACTCACAACGGCCGCTACCACCAAAAGGATGATAGGACAAACACCATCGCACAATCTGACACCAATCAAAGTGACAGACCCCCCACGAAAAGGATGATGGAGCGAAACACACACTAGCCACTACCACCAAAAGGATGATAGGACAAACACCATCGCACAATATGACACCAATCAAAGTGACATACCCCCCACCAAAAGGATGACGGAGCGAAACACACACCGGCCACTACCACCAAAAGGACGATAGGACAAACACCATCGCACAATCTGACACCAATCAAAGTGACAGACCCCCCACCAAAAGGATGACGAAGCGAAACACACACAAGCCACTACCACCAAAATGATGATAGGACAAACACCATCGCACAATCTGACACCAATCCAAATGACTGACCCCCCACCAAAAGGATGACGGAGCGAAACACACACCGACCACTACCACCAAAAGGATGATAGAACAAACACTATCGCACAATCTGACACCAATCCAAGTGACAGACCCCCCACCAAAAGGATGACGGAGCGAAACACACACCGGCCACTACCTCCAAAAGGATGATAGGACGAACACTATCGCACAATCTGACACCAATCCAAGTGACAGACCCTCCACCAAAAGGATGACAGGACAAACACTATCGCACAATCAGACACCAATCCAAGTGACAGACCCCCCACCAAAAGAATGACGGAGCGAAACACACACCGGCCACTACCACCAAAAGGATGATAGGACAAACACTATCGCACAATCTGAGACAAATCCAAGTGACAGATCCCCCACCAAAAGGATGGCGGAGCGAAACTCACACCGGCCGCTACCACCAAAAGGATGATAGGACAAACACCATCGCACAATCTGACACCAATCAAAGTGACAGACCCCCCACCAAAAGGATGATGGAGCGAAACACACACCGGCCACTTCCACCAAAAGGATGATAGGACAAACACCATCGCACAATATAACACCAATCAAAGTGACAGACCCCCCACCAAAAGGATGATGGAGCGAAACACACACCGACCACTACCACCAAAAGGACGATAGGACAAACACCATCGCACAATCTGATACCAATCAAAGTGACAGACCCCCCACCAAAAGGATGACGGAGCGAAACACACACCGGCCACTACCACCAAAAGGATGATAGGACAAACACCATCGCACAATCTGACACCAATCCAAATGACTGACCCCCCACCAAAAGGATGACGGAACGAAACACACACCGGCCACTACCACCAAAAGGATGATAGGACAAACACTATCGCACAATCTGACACCAATCCAAGTGAAATACCCTCCACCAAAAGGATGACGGAGCGAAACACACACCGGCCACTACCACTAAAAGGATGATAGGACAAACACTATCGCACAATCTGACACCAATCCAAGTGACAGACCCCCCACCAAAAGGATGACAGGACAAACACTATCGCACAATCATACACCAATCCAAGTGACAGACCCCCCACCAAAAGGAAGACGGAGCGAAACACACACCGACCACTACCACCAAAAGGATGATAGGACAAACACTATCGCACAATCTGACACCAATCCAAGTGACAGACCCCCCACCAAAAGGATGACGGAGCGAAACACACACCGACCACTACCACCAAAAGGATGATAGGACAAACACTATCACACAATCTGACACAAATCCAAGTGAGAGATCCCCCATCAAAAGGATGGCTGAGCGAAACTCACACCAGCCACTACTACCAAAACGATGATAGGACAAACACCATCGCACAATATGACACCAATCAAAGCGACAAACCCTCCTCCAAAAGGATGGGGGAGCGAAACACACACCGGCCACTACCACCAAAAGGATGATAGGAAAAACACCATCGCACAATTTGACACCAATCCAAGTGACAGACCCCCCACCAAAAGGATGACGGAGCGAAACACACACCGGCCACTACCACCAAAAGGATGACGGAGCGAAACACACACCGGCCACTACCACCAAAACGATGATAGGACAAACACTATCGCACAATCTGACACAAATCCAAGTGACAGACCCCCCACCAAAAGGATGACGGAGCGAAACACACACCGGCCACTACCACCAAAAGGATGACAGGACAAACACTATCGCACAATCAGACACCAATCCAAGTGACAGACCCCCCACCAAAAGAATGACGGAGCGAAACACACACCGGCCACTACCACCAAAAGGATGATAGGACAAACACTATCGCACAATCTGAGACAAATCCAAGTGACAGATCCCCCACCAAAAGGATGGCGGAGCGAAACTCACACCGGCCGCTACCACCAAAAGGATGATAGGACAAACACCATCGCACAATCTGACACCAATCAAAGTGACAGACCCCCCACCAAAAGGATGATGGAGCGAAACACACACCGGCCACTTCCACCAAAAGGATGATAGGACAAACACCATCGCACAATATGACACCAATCAAAGTGACAGACCCCCCACCAAAAGGATGATGGAGCGAAACACACACCGACCACTACCACCAAAAGGACGATAGGACAAACACCATCGCACAATCTGATACCAATCAAAGTGACAGACCCCCCACCAAAAGGATGACGGAGCGAAACACACACCGGCCACTACCACCAAAAGGATGATAGGACAAACACCATCGCACAATCTGACACCAATCCAAATGACTGACCCCCCACCAAAAGGATGACGGAACGAAACACACACCGGCCACTACCACCAAAAGGATGATAGGACAAACACTATCGCACAATCTGACACCAATCCAAGTGAAATACCCTCCACCAAAAGGATGACGGAGCGAAACACACACCGGCCACTACCACTAAAAGGATGATAGGACAAACACTATCGCACAATCTGACACCAATCCAAGTGACAGACCCCCCACCAAAAGGATGACAGGACAAACACTATCGCACAATCATACACCAATCCAAGTGACAGACCCCCCACCAAAAGGAAGACGGAGCGAAACACACACCGACCACTACCACCAAAAGGATGATAGGACAAACACTATCGCACAATCTGACACCAATCCAAGTGACAGACCCCCCACCAAAAGGATGACGGAGCGAAACACACACCGACCACTACCACCAAAAGGATGATAGGACAAACACTATCACACAATCTGACACAAATCCAAGTGAGAGATCCCCCATCAAAAGGATGGCTGAGCGAAACTCACACCAGCCACTACTACCAAAACGATGATAGGACAAACACCATCGCACAATATGACACCAATCAAAGCGACAAACCCTCCTCCAAAAGGATGGGGGAGCGAAACACACACCGGCCACTACCACCAAAAGGATGATAGGAAAAACACCATCGCACAATTTGACACCAATCCAAGTGACAGACCCCCCACCAAAAGGATGACGGAGCGAAACACACACCGGCCACTACCACCAAAAGGATGACGGAGCGAAACACACACCGGCCACTACCACCAAAACGATGATAGGACAAACACTATCGCACAATCTGACACAAATCCAAGTGACAGACCCCCCACCAAAAGGATGACGGAGCGAAACACACACCGGCCACTACCACCAAAAGGATGACAGGACAAACACTATCGCACAATCTGACACCAATCCAAGTGACAGACCCCCCACCAAAAGGATGACAGAGCGAAACACACACCGGCCACTACCACCAAAAGGATGATAGGACAAACACTATCGCACAATCTGACACAAATCCAAGTGACAGATCCCCCACCAAAAGGATGGCGGAGCAAAACTCACACCAGCCACTACCATCAAAACGATGATAGGACAAACACCATCGCACAATCTGACACCAATCAAAGTGAAAGACCCCCTCCAAAAGGATGACAGAGCGAAACACACACCGGCCACTACCACCAAAAGGATGATAGGACAAACACCATCGCATAATCTGACACCAATCCAAGTGACTGACCCCCCACCAAAAGGATGACGGAGCGAAACACACACCGGCCACTACCACCAAAAGGATGATAGGACAAACACTATCGCACAATCTGACACCAATCCAAGTGACAGACCCCCCACCAAAAGGATGACGGAGCGAAACACACACCGGCCACTACCACCAAAAGGATGATAGGACAAACACTATCGCACAATCTGACACCAATCCAAGTGACAGACCCCCTACCAAAAGGATGACAGGACAAACACTATCACACAATCTGACACCAATCCAAGTGACAGACCCCCCACCAAAAGGATGACGGAGCGAAACACACACCGGCCACTACCACCAAAAGGATGATAGGACAAACACTATCGCACAATCTGACACCAATCCAAGTGACAGACCCCCCACCAAAAGGATGACGGAGCGAAACATACACCGTCCACTACCACCAAAAGGATGATAGGACAAGTACTATCGCACAATCTGACACAAATCCAAGTGACAAATCCCCCACCAAAAGGATGGTTGAGCGAAACTCACACCAGCCACTACCACCAAAACGATGATAGGACAAACACCATCGCACAATCTAACACCAATCATAGTGACAGACCCCCCTCCAAAAGGATGACGGAGCAAAACACACACCGGCCACTACCACCAAAAGGATGATAGGAAAAACACCATCGCACAATCTGACACCAATCCAAGTGACAGACCCCCCACCAAAAGGATGACGGAGCGAAACACACAGCGGCCACTACCACCAAAAGGATGACGGAGCGAAACACACACCGGCCACTACCACCAAAAGGATGATAGGACAAACACTATCGCACAATCTGACACAAATCCAAGTGACAGACCCCCCACCAAAAGGATGACGGAGCGAAACACACACCGGCCACTACCAACAAAAGGATGACAGGACAAACACTATCGCACAATCTGACACCAATCAAAGTGACAGACCCCTTCCAAAAGGATGACGGAGCGAAACACACACCGGCCACTACCACCAAAAGGATGATAGGACAAACACCATCGCATAATCTGACACCAAACCAAGTGACTGACCCCCCACCAAAAGGATGACGGAGCGAAACACACACCGGCCACTACCACCAAAAGGATGATAGGACAAACACTATCGCACAATCTGACACCAATCCAAGTAACAGACCCCCCACCAAAAGGATGACGGAGCGAAACACACATCGGCCACTACCACCAAAAGGATGATAGGACAAACACTATCGCACAATCTGACACCAATCCAAGTGACAGACCCCCCACCAAAAGGATGACAGGACAAACACTATCACACAATCTGACACCAATCCAAGTGACAGACCCCCCACCAAAAGGATGACGGAGCGAAACACACACCGGCCACTACCACCAAAAGGATTATAGGACAAACACTATCGCACAATATGACACCAATCCAAGTGACAGACCCCCCACCAAAAGGATGACGGAGCGAAACATACACCGTCCACTACCACCAAAAGGATGATAGGACAAACACTATCGCACAATCTGACACAAATCCAAGTGACAGATCCCCCACCAAAAGGATGGCTGAGCGAAACTCACACCAGCCAGTACCACCAAAACGATGATAGGACAAACACCATCGCACAATCTAACACCAATCATAGTGACAGACCCCCCTCCAAAAGGATGACGGAGCGAAACACACACCGGCCACTACCACCAAAAGGATGATAGGAAAAACACCATCGCACAATCTGACACCAATCCAAGTGACAGACCCCCCACCAAAAGGATGACGGAGCAAAACACACACCGACCACTACCACCAAAAGGATGACGGAGCGAAACACACACCGACCACTACCACCAAAAGGATGATAGGACAAACACTATCGCACAATCTGACACAAATCCAAGTGACAGACCCCCCACCAAAAGGATGACGGAGCGAAAAACACACCGGCCACTACCACCAAAAGGATGACAGGACAAACACTATCGCACAATCTGACACCAATCCAAGTGACAGACCCCCCACCAAAAGGATGACGGAGCGAAACACACACCAGCCACTACCACCAAAAGGATGATAGGACAAACACTATCGCACAATCTGACACAAATCCAAGTGACAGATCCCCCACCAAAAGGATGGCGGAGCGAAACTCACACCAGCCACTACCACCAAAATGATGATAGGACAAACACCATCGCACAATCTGACACCAATCAAAGTGACAGACCCCCCTGCAAAAGGATGACGGAGCGAAACACACACCGGCCACTACCATCAAAAGGATGATAGGACAAACACCATCGCACAATCTGACACCAATCCAAGTGACAGACCCCCACCAAAAGGATGACGGAGCGAAACACACACCGGCCACTACTACCAAAAGGATGATAGGACAAACACTATCGCACAATCTGACACAAATCCAAGTGACAGATCCCCCACCAAAAGGATGGCGGAGCGAAACTCACACCGGCCGCTACCACCAAAAGGATGATAGGACAAACACCATCGCACAATCTGACACCAATCCAAGTGACAGACCCCCCACCAAAAGGATGATGGAGCGAAACACACACCGGCCACTACCACCAAAAGGATGACGGAGCGAAACACACACCGGCCACTACCACCAAAAGGATGATTGGACAAACACTATCGCACAATCTGACACAAATCCAAGTGACAGACCCCCCACCAAAAGGATGGCGGAGCGAAACACACACCGGCCACTACCACCAAAAGGATGACAGGACAAACACTATCGCACAATCTGACACCAATCCAAGTGACAGACCCCCCACCAAAAGGATGACGGAGCGAAACACACACCTGCCACTACCACCAAAAGGATGATAGGACAAACACTATCGCACAATTTGACACAAATCCAAGTGACAGATCCCCCACCAAAAGGATGGCGGAGCGAAACTCACACCAGCCACTACCACCAAAACGATGATAGGACAAACACCATTGCACAATCTGACACCAATCAAAGTGACAGTCCCCCCTCCAAAAGGATGACGGAGCGAAACACACACCGGCCACTACCACCAAAAGGATGATAGGACAAACACCATCGCACAATCTGACACCAATCCAAGTGACAGACCCCCCACCAAAA
This sequence comes from Lathyrus sativus, assembly GCA_963859935.3. Lineage (NCBI taxonomy): Eukaryota > Viridiplantae > Streptophyta > Magnoliopsida > Fabales > Fabaceae > Lathyrus > Lathyrus sativus. Next base: position 203,540,595 of record OZ012741.1, read on the forward strand.
GGATGACAGAGCGAAACACACACCGGCCACTACTACCAAAAGGATGATAGGACAAACACTATCGCACAATCTGACACAAATCCAAGTAACAGATCCCCCACCAAAAGGATGGCGGAGCGAAACTCACACCGGCCGCTACCACCAAAAGGATGATAGGACAAACACCATCGCACAATCTGACACCAATCAAAGTGACAGACCCCCCACCAAAAGGATGATGGAGCGAAACACACACCGGCCAGTACCACCAAAAGGATGATAGGGCAAACACCATCGCACAATATGACACCAATCAACATGACAGACCCCTCCACCAAAAGGATGACGGAGCGAAACACACACTGGCCACTACCACCAAAAGGACGATAGGACAAACACCATCACACAATTTGACACCAATCAAAGTGACAGACCCCCCACCAAAAGGATGATGGAGCGAAACACACACCGGCCACTACCACCAAAAGGATGATAGGAAAAACACTATCGCACAATCTGACACAAATCCAAGTGACAGATCCCCCACCAAAAGGATGGCGGAGCGAAACTCACACCAGCCACTACCACCAAAACGATGATAGGACAAACACCATTGCACAATCTGACACCTATCAAAGTGACAGTCCCCCCTCCAAAAGGATGACGGAGCGAAACACACACCGGCCACTACCACCAAAAGGATGATAGGACAAACACCATCGCACAATCTGACACCAATCCAAGTGACAGACCCCCCACATAAAGGATGACAGAGCGAAACACACACCGGCCACTACTACCAAAAGGATGATAGGACAAACACTATCGCACAATCTGACACAAATCCAAGTGACAAATCCCCCACCAAAAGGATGGCGGAGCGAAACTCACACCGGCCGCTACCACCAAAAGGATGATAGGACAAACACCATCGCACAATCTGACACCAATCAAAGTGACAGACCCCCCACCAAAAGGATGATAGGGCAAACACCATCGTACAATATGACACCAATCAAAGTGACAGACCCCTCCACCAAAAGGATGACGGAGCGAAACACACACCGGCCACTACCACCATAAGGACGATAGGACAAACACCATCACACAATTTGACACCAATCAAAGTGACAGACCCCCCACCAAAAGGATGACAGAGCGAAACACACACCGGCCACTACCACCAAAAGGATGATTGGACAAACACCATCGCACAATCTGACCCCAATCCAAATGACTGACCCCCCACTAAAAGGATGACGGAGCGAAACACACACCGACCACTACCACCAAAAGGATGATAGGACAAACACCATCGTACAATATGACACCAATCAAAGTGACAGACCCCTCCACCAAAAGGATGACGGAGCGAAACACACACCGGCCACTACCACCATAAGGACGATAGGACAAACACCATCACACAATTTGACACCAATCAAAGTGACAGACCCCCCACCAAAAGGATGACAGAGCGAAACACACACCGGCCACTACCACCAAAAGGATGATAGGACAAACACCATCGCACAATCTGACACCAATCCAAATGACTGACCCCCCACTAAAAGGATGACGGAGCGAAACACACACCGGCCACTACCACCAAAAGGATGATAGGACAAAAACTATCGCACAATCTGACACCATTCCAAGTGATAGACCCCCCACCAAAAAGATGACGGAGCGAAACACACACCGGCCACTACCACCAAAAGGATGATAAGACAAACACTATCGCACAATCTGACACCAATCCAAGTGACATACCCCCCACCAAAAGGATGACAGGACAAACACTATCGCACAATCTGACACCAATCCAAGTGACAGACCCCCCACCAAAAGGATGACGGAGCGAAACAAACACCGGCCACTACCACCAAAAGGATGATAGGATAAACACTATCACACAATCTGACACCAATCAAAGTGACAGACCCCCCACCAAAAGGATGAAGGAGCGAATCACACACCGTCCACTACCACCAAAAGGATGATAGGACATACACTATCGCACAATCTGACACAAATCCAAGTGACAGATCCCCCACCAAAAGGATGGCTGAGCGAAACTCACACCAGCCACTACCACCAAAACGATGATAGGACAAACACCATCGAACAATCTGAAACCAATCAAAGTGACAGACCCCCCTCCAAAAGGATGACGGAGCGAAACACACACCGACCACTACCACCAAAAGGATGATAGGACAAACACCATCGCACAATCTGACACCAATCCAAGTGACAGGCCCCCCACCAAAAGGATGACGGAGCGAAATACACACCGGCCACTACCACCAAAAGGATGACAGGACAAACACTATCGCACAATCTGACACAAATTCAAGCGACAGACCCCCCACCAAAAGGATGACAGAGCGAAACACACACCGGCCACTACCACCAAAAGGATGATAGGACATACACCATCGCACAATCTGACACCAATCCAAGTGACAGACCCCCCACCAAAAGGATGACGGAGCGAAACACACACCAGCCACTACCACACAAAGGATGATAGGACAAACACTATCACACAATCTGACACCAATCCAAGTGACAGACCCCCCACCAAAAGGATGACGGAGCGAAACACACACCGGCCACTACCACCAAAAGGATGATAGGACAAACAATATCGCACAATCTGACACCAATCCAAGTGACAGACCCCCCACCAAAAGGATGACAGGACAAACACTATCGCACAATCTGACACAAATCCAAGTGACAAACCCCCCACCAAAAGGATGACGGAGCGAAACACACACCGGCCACTACCACCAAAAGGATGATAGGACAAACACTATCGCACAATCTGACACCAATCCAAGTGACAGACCCCCCACCAAAAGGATGACGGAGCGAAAAAAACACCGTCCACTACCACCAAAAGGATGATAGGACAAACACTATCGCACAATCTGACACAAATCCAAGTGACAGATCCCCCACCAAAAGGATGGCTGAGCGAAACTCACACCAGCCACTACCACCAAAACAATGATAGGACAAACACCATCGCACAATCTGACACAACTCAAAGTGACAGACCCCCCTCCAAAAGGATGACGGAGCGAAACACACACCGGCCACTACCACCAAAAGGATGATAGGACAAACACCATCGCACAATCTGACACCAATCCAAGTGACAGACCCCCCACCAAAAGGATGACGGAGCGAAACACACACCGGCCACTACCCCCAAAAGGATGATGGAGCGAAACACACACCGGCCACTACCACCAAAAGGATGATAGGACAAACACTATCGCATAATCTGACACAAATCCAAGTGACAGACCCTCCACCAAAAGGATGACGGAGCGAAACACACACCGGCCACTACCACCAAAAGGAAGACAGGACAAACACTATCGCACAATCTGACACCAATCCAAGTGACAGACCCCCCACCAAAAGGATGACGGAGCGAAACACACACCGGCCACTACCACCAAAAGGATGACGGAGCGAAACACACACCGGCCGCTACCACCAAAAGGATGATAGGACAAACACTATCGCACAATCTGACACAAATCCAAGTGACAGACCCCCACCAAAAGGATGACGGAGCGGAACACACACCGGCCACTACCACCAAAACGATGATAGGATAAACACCATCGCACAATCTGACACCAATCAAAGTGACAGATCCCCCTCCAAAAGGATGACGGAGCGAAACACACACCGGCCAATACCACCAAAAGGATGATAGGACATACACCATCGCACAACCTGACACCAATCCAAGTGACAGACCCCCCATCAAAAGGATGACGGATCAAAACACACACCGGCCAGTACCACCAAAAGGATGATAGGACAAACACTATCACACAATCTGACACCAATCCAAGTGACAGACCCCTCACCAAAAGGATGACGGAGCGAAACACACACCGGCCACTACCACCAAAAGGATGATAGGACAAACACTATCGCACAATCTGACACCAATCCAAGTGACAGACCCCCCACCAAAAGGATGACAGGACAAACACTATCGCACAATCTGACACCAATCCAAGTGACAGACTCCCCACCAAAAGGATGACGGAGCGAAACACACACCGGCCACTACCACCAAAAGGATGATAGGACAAACACTATCGCACAATCTGACACTAATCCAAGTGACAGGCCCCCCCCCCCCCCACCAAAAGGATGACGGAGCGAAAAAAACACCATCCACTACCACCAAAAGGATGATAGGACAAACACTATCGCACAATCTGACACAAATCCAAGTGACAGATCCCCCACCAAAAGGATGGTTGAGCGAAACTCACACCAGCCACTACCATCAAAACGATGATAGGACAAACACCATCGCACAATCTGACACAAATCAAATTGACAGACCCCCCTCCAAAAGGATGACGGAGCGAAACACACACCGGACACTACCACCAAAAGGATGATAGGACAAACACCATCGCACAATCTGACACCAATCCAAGTGACAGACCCCCCACCAAAAGGATGACGGAGCGAAACACACACCGGCCACTACCACCAAAAGGATGACGGAGCAAAACACACACCGGACACTACCACCAAAAGGATGATAGGACAAACACTATCGCACAATCTGACACAAATCCAAGTGATAAACCCCCCACCAAAAGGATGACGGAGCGAAACACACACCGGCCACTACCACCAAAAGGATGACAGGACAAACACTATCGCACAATCTAACACCAATCCAAGTGACAGATCCCCCACCAAAAGGATGACGGAGCGAAACACACACTGGCCACTACCACCAAAAGGATGATAGGACAAACACTATCGCACAATCTGACACAAATCCAAGTGACAGATCCCCCACCAAAAGGATGGCGGAGCAAAACTCACACCAGCCACTACCACCAAAACGATGATAGGACAAACACCATCGCACAATCTGACACCAATCAAAGTGACAGACCCCCCACCAAAAGGATGACGGAGCGAAACACACACCGGCCACTACCACCAAAAGGATGATAGGACAAACACTATCTCACAATCTGACACCAATCCAAATGACAGACCCCCCACCAAAAGGATGACGGAGCGAAACACACATCGGCCACTACCACCAAAAGGATGATAGAACAAACACTATCGCAAATTCTGACACCAATCTAAGTGATAGACCCCCCACCAAAGTGATGACGGAGCGAAACACACACCGTCCACTACCACCAAAAGGATGATAGGACAAACACTATCGCACAATCTGACACCAATCCAAGTGACAGACCACCCACCAAAAGGATGACGGAGCGAAACACACACCGACCACTACCACCAAAAGGATGATAGGACAAACACTATCCCACAATCTGACACATCCAAGTGACAGACCCCCCACCAAAAGGATGACGGAGCGAAACACACACCGTCCACTACCACCAAAAGGATGATAGGACAAACACTATCGCACAATCTGACACAAATCCAAGTTACAGATCCCCCACCAAAAGGATGACGGAGCGAAACACACACTGGCCACTACCACCAAAAGGATGATAGGACAAACACTATCGCACAATCTGACACAAATCCAAGTGACAGATCCCCCACCAAAAGGATGGCGGAGCAAAACTCACACCAGCCACTACCACCAAAACGATGATAGGACAAACACCATCGCACAATCTGACACCAATCAAAGTGACAGACCCCCCTCCAAAAGGATGACGGAGCGAAACACACACCGACCACTACCACCAAAAGGATGATAGGACAAACACCATCGCACAATCTGACACCAATCCAAGTGACAGACCCCCCACCAAAAGGATGACGGAGCGAAACACACACCGGCCACTACCACCAAAAGGATGATAGGACAAACACCATCGCACAATCTGACACCAATCCAAGTGACAGACCCCCCACCAAAAGGATGACGGAGCGAAACACACACTGGCCACTACCACCAAAAGGATGATAGGACAAATACCATCGCACAACCTGACACCAATCAAAGTGACAGACCCCCCACCAAAAGGATGACGGAGCGAAACACACACCGGCCACTACCACCAAAAAGACGATAGGACAAACACCATCGCACAATCTGACACCAATCAAAGTGACAGACCCCCCACCAAAAGGATGACGGAGCGAAACACACACCGGCCACTACCACCAAAAGGACGATAGGACAAACACCATCGCACAATCTGACACCAATCCAAATGACAGACCCCCCACCAAAAGGATGACGGAGCGAAACACACACCGGCCACTACCACCAAAAGGACGATAGGACAAACACCATCGCACAATATGACACCAATCCAAATGACAGACCGCCCACCAAAAGGATGACGGAGCGAAACACACACCGGCCACTACCACCAAAAGGATGATAGGACAAACACTATCTCACAATCTGACACCAATCCAAATGACAGACCCCCCACCAAAAGGATGACGGAGCGAAACACACATCGGCCACTACCACCAAAAGGATGATAGGATAAACACTATCGCAAATTCTGACACCAATCTAAGTGATAGACCCCCCACCAAAACGATGACGGAGCGAAACACACACCGTTCACTACCACCAAAAGGATGATAGGACAAACACTATCGCACAATCTGACACCAATCCAAGTGACAGACCACCCACCAAAAGGATGAAGGAGCGAAACACATACCGACCACTACCACCAAAAGGATGATAGGACAAACACTATCCCACAATCTGACACATCCAAGTGACAGATGTAACAGCCCAAATTTCATTAAATAATTAATTATAGTAATTAATTGATTTAGTGGGAATTTTATTAATGTTGGAATTAATTTTTATTAATTGGAATTAATAGATAATTGAGAAGGAATTGGAGAGGAAGGAAAATGAAGGAATATATAAGAGAGAAAGAAAACAAAGATAGAAAAACATTTTGGAAAGAAAAAGGAAAGAAGAAGAAAGGAGAGAAAGAGAAGAGAAGAAGAAGAAAAGTGGAAATTATCAAGAACCAACATCAAAGCTCCGATTAATCGAGGTAAGGGTGAGAAATGTTTCTATTTGATCATTGTATGATGTTATGTATGTTGGGTTAGGGTTTTGGTAGAGTTTCCATCACTTTCCATTTAGGGCAAAATGTTGGATAATCGGTAGATTGAGGATTTAATCGGTTGAAAATGAGTAATACTGCCGTAGAATAGTCGGGTAACATGTATTGATGCTGTTCATACTGATTTGGATGTGTAAGAGAAGGTTGATGATGGATTGGTGAAGGAGAAGACAGAATAGGGTTCTGTTCTGCGCAGGTTCGCTGGCTCTCGCCAGGCGAGCGAAGGCGAAGCTTCGCCAGGCGAAGCCTAGCGAATGTTGGCGAATAATTATATTTAAGTCCCAGTGGACTTCGCTGGTGGGTTCGCCAGGCGAAGTTGGATAGCGAAGGTTCGCCCAGCGAAGGTGCTGGCGAATGGTGGCGAATGAAGTCAGTAGCTACTGACTTGGGCTCGCTGGGAAGTCTCGCCAGGCGAAGCCTAGCGAGTGCTCGCTGAGAGAGTTCGCCAGGCGAAGTCCAGGCGAAGGTTCGCTGCGGGGGTTCGCCAGGCGAATGAAGGCGAATGTGACAGTATATTTTCTTTGCTGTGTTATCCAAATGGTGATTGTTTGGTTGATTCGCATATGTTTATACTTCTATGTTATGAATGAGTATGTGAACTATCATGACAACATGTGTTGTGGGTAGCCTTCGGGCGTGAATCCTAGAGTTGTGAGATGAATGATTAATTGTAATCGGTTAAAATACATGAGAACATAATGATGGTTATGTGTGTATTAATTGATGAGTTGTGAATGTTTGATTGTTGTGTGAATGCATGGGAACATATGTGATATGTGTGCATTGTGGTTGAATATGATGATGTGTGAAATGAATACATTGATAAATGTTTGATATATGTTGTATGTGCAATCATGATGAAATTCTCGAAGGGGTGAATTATTCGAATGCATGGGATTAAGACGCGGGAACGGTCTTAAGTGCATTTATTGTGATTGGTTGATTGTACATGCATCATTCAGTCAAGAGGCAATGTCTGTTAGTTTCGTGGAAACTAGTGGCTTGTCCCAAACCTAGAAGGGTGGGTTTGAAGCCTAGGGGACGGGCTTGGTTGTTATCGGTCTAGAAGGGTGGACCCGGTTTAAAGTAAAAACCGAAAAATGATAACAAGTTATCGGTCTAGAAGGGTGGACCCGGTTTAGAGTGAAAACCGAAAAAAAGATAACTAATGTCGGTACCGCATAGCATTGAGTTGCATTGGACATGTTGAGTCACATTGCATAATATTGTTGTTGTATAATTGTGCTTGTGAATGATTGTGAAATTAAGCATGAAGGGATGTGCTTGTGAACATTCATAATGTTGATATATGTGAACGCGATATAATTATGATTATGAGAATGAAGTATGGTGAGAAATGTGAATATGTGTTATATGACTACCTATATATATATAATCTTATGCCTTGATTATTATGATTATATTTCTCACCCTTCTGCTGTTTTATAATGCTCTATGAGGCATTGCAGATTAGGATGCTGGAGTCCTTTTGTGAAGAATAGTCTTCATTCTTTTGAGTCTACTGCTCTGATATGTAACACCGGGTAGTTAGACTAGTATAGTCATTCTTTTGTGATACATTGCGATGTATCAGCTTATGTGGTTCTGTAAATCTAACTGATATGATATATTAATTTAGATAGCTTATGTGTACGTGGATTAATATTTTGAAAACGATCAAATGATTTTATCTTCCGCTTAAATTGAAAATGTTACATATTTTATGGAGCAAATTGTGAAAGTGTTTTATTGGTGAAATTGTGGCATTCTTCTTTTATACCTTATTATAGAACCTTTTTACTCTGATAACTTGTATGTGCTTAATTGTTTTATATGCATTTATTTGGGGTATAGAAGGGGGTGTTACAATAGTGGTATCAGAGCAGGTCGGTCCGTCCGGCCAAGTTGTTAGAATGTTTTCTTCCTGTGTGTTATTGATATGCGTGTGTTGCATTATCAATATTGGTTGTTCTTACGTGGTTCTGTGGTTGGAATTAGTAAGATGGTTGCAGGAAGGAACGACGAAGCGATTGCGGAGGCATTGACGAGATTGGCGGGGGCAATTGGGCAGAATCCTCCGGCCAATGTGAATGTGAGGAATCATGCTGATGATGGATTCCGTGCTTTGGGGAAATTCCAAAAGAATAACCCTCCGGTCTTCAAGGGAACTCATGAACCGGACAAGGCACAAATTTGGTTGAAAGCTGTGGAAAAGATTTTTCGAGTTATGAATTGCTCGGATGCACAGAAGGTGCAGTTTGGGACTCATATGCTCGAAGAAGAAGCTGAAGATTGGTGGGGTAATACTCGCCAAAGATTTGAGGAAGATGATATTGTGATTACGTGGGATTTGTTTAGAGAAACTTTTCTGGAGAAGTATTTTCCAGAGGATGTGCGGGGGAAGAAAGAGATCGAATTTCTTGAGTTGAAGCAAGGTAATTCGACGGTTGCTGAGTATGCGGCGAAATTTGAGGAGTTGATCAAATTTTGTCCTCACTATAATACTGGTAATGCTGAGAGGTCTAAGTGCCTCAAGTTTGTGAATGGTTTGAGACCCGAGATTAGACAAGCTATTGGATATCAGGAAATCAGGCGGTTTTCTGAGTTGGTTAACAAGAGCAGAATTTATGATGAAGACAGTAGGGCTAGGTCTAGCCACTACAAGAGCCTAAGTGATAAGAAAGGAAAAGGTCAATTCAGAGGAAAACCTTATGTGACTCCTGCGGACAAAGGGAAGCAGAGAATGGGTTATGGCAAGAGGCCAAGTGGGGGAGTTTCTACTCCGGTGAGATGTTATAGGTGCGGTGAAGAGGGACATCGTGCTCCTGAATGCAAAAGTGTTGAGAAGACGTGTTTTAAGTGTGGCAAGCCAGGCCACAAGGCTCTGGAATGCAGAAGTGGTGCGGGCGTGACTTGCTACAATTGTGGTGAGCAAGGGCACATTAGTACCAAGTGCGATAAGCCGAAGAAGAATCAAGGGAGCGGGAAAGTGTTCGCTCTATCTGGATCTGAGACTGCTAGCGACGATCGATTGATCAGAGGTACGTGTTTTATTAATGGTATACCTTTGATCGCTATAATTGATACCGGAGCTACGCATTCTTTTATTTCTTTGGATTGTGTTAGAAGGTTAAATCTTGAGTTGTCTGTGATTGGTGGCGGTATGGTTATTGATACTCCTGCTATGGGTTCGGTAACTACACCGTATGTTTGCTTGAATTGCCCGTTGAGTATTTTCGGTAGAGATTTTGGGATAGATTTAGTGTGTCTTCATTTGGATCAACTTGATGTCATTCTTGGAATGAATTGGTTAAAATTCAATCGTGTGTATATTAACTGTTTTGACAAAACGGTTATTTTTCCCGACTCGGATGTTGAAAGGGAATTGTTTATGACGAGGAAACAAGTGAAAGAACCGGTGCAAGATGGGGCTAAGGTATTTATGCTTATGGCAACTTTGAGGACTAGTGAAAGTGAAGAGATTGAGGCTTTGCCCATTGTTAGAGATTTTCCGGAAGTATTCCCTGAAGAGATAAAGGATTTACCGCCGGAGCGAGAAGTGGAGTTTTCGGTAGATTTGATTCCTGGAACTAGTCCGATATCGATGGCTCCATATCGTATGTCGGCCTCGGAGTTAAAAGAGTTGAAGAGTCAACTTGAGGGTTTGCTTGAAAAGAGGTTTATTCGTCCGAGCGTGTCACCGTGGGGTGCCCCGGTGTTGTTGGTTAAGAAGAAAGAGGGTTCTATGAGGCTCTGTGTGGATTACAGACAGTTGAACAAGGCGACTATTAAGAATAAGTATCCACTTCCGAGGATTGATGATCTGATGGATCAGTTGATTGGTGCAAGTGTGTTCAGCAAGATTGATTTGAGATCTGGGTATCATCAGATCCGTGTGAAAGCTGAGGATATCCAGAAGACGGCCTTTCGGACGAGGTATGGACACTATGAGTATTCCGTGATGCCATTTGGTGTGACTAATGCACCAGGTGTATTTATGGAGTACATGAATAGGATTTTTCATCCTTATTTAGATAAGTTTGTGGTGGTGTTTATCGACGACATCTTGGTTTATTCGAAGAGCGAAGGGGGGCATGCCGAGCATCTGAAGATTGTGTTATCTGTGCTGAGGGAGAAGCAGTTGTTCGCGAAGCTTTCTAAGTGTGAATTTTGGTTGAAGGAAGTTAGTTTCCTTGGTCATGTGATCTCGAGTAATGGTATTGCGGTCGATCCGTCGAAGGTTGAGGCGGTGTCGCAATGGGAGACTCCGAAGTCAGTTTTTGAGATCAGAAGTTTTCTTGGTTTAGCCGGTTATTATCGGAAGTTTATTGAAGGATTTCCCAAGTTATCGTTGCCGTTGACGCAGTTGACTAGGAAAGGTCAAGCCTTTGTCTGGGACGCCAAGTGTGAAGCGAGTTTTCAAGAACTTAAGCGAAGGTTGACGACATCTCCTGTTTTGATCCTGCCAAATCCAGAAGAACCATTCGTTGTGTATTGTGATGCTTCTTTGATGGGTTTAGGAGGTGTGTTGATGCAGAATAACCAAGTTGTAGCTTATGCTTCGAGGCAACTCAAAGTGCATGAGAAGAATTATCCGACGCATGACTTAGAGTTGGCCGCCGTCGTGTTCGTGTTGAAACTTTGGAGGCATTATTTATTTGGCGCAAGATTTGAAGTGTTTAGTGACCACAAGAGTTTGAGGTATCTTTTTGATCAAAAGGAATTGAATGCGAGACAAAGAAGATGGCTTGAACTTTTGAAGGATTTTGATTTTGGCTTGAATTACCATCCGGGTAAAGCGAATGTAGTAGCGGATGCATTGAGTCGGAAATCATTGCATATGTCGACATTGATGGTGAAAGAGTTAGAATTGGTTGAGCAATTTCGAGATTTGAGTTTGGTATGTGAGAGAACTTCTTTTGGATTTAAGTTGGGTATGTTAAAGCTGACAAGTGGTATTTTGGATGAAATTCGAGAAGGACAGAAATCAGATTTGAGCTTAGTTGATCGGTTGACTTTAATCAACCAAGGCCAAGGTGGTGATTTTCGGATTGATGAGAATGGTATTATGAGATGTCGGGATCGAGTTTGTGTTCCAGATGTGGTTGAGCTTAAGAAGAGTATCCTTGAGGAAGGACATCGTAGCGAATTGAGTATTCATCCGGGTGCTACTAAGATGTATCAGGATTTGAGGAAAGTATTTTGGTGGCCTAGTATGAAGAAGGATATTGCGGAATTTGTGTATTCTTGTTTGACTTGCCAGAAGTCAAAGGTTGAGCATCAGAAGCCATCGGGTTTGATGAAGCCGTTGTTTATTCCTGAGTGGAAATGGGATAGTATCTCCATGGATTTTGTATCGGGTTTGCCGAGGACGCCGAGTAATCTTGAGGCTATTTGGGTTATCGTGGATAGGTTGACTAAATCTGCTCACTTTATTCCTATGCGTATGGATTACCCTTTGGAGAAGTTGGCTAAGTTGTATATTGAGAGGATTGTGTGTCTGCATGGTATTCCGTTAAGTATTGTTTCGGATAGAGATCCGCGGTTTACTTCGAGATTTTGGGAGAGCCTGCAAAGTGCTTTGGGTACTAAGTTGCGTCTGAGTTCAGCGTATCATCCTCAGACAGATGGTCAGACGGAGAGGACGATTCAGTCGCTTGAAGATCTTTTGAGAGCTTGTGTATTGGAAAAAGGAGGAGCTTGGGACAGCTACTTTCCTTTGATTGAGTTTACCTACAACAACAGTTTCCATTCGAGTATTGGTATGGCACCATTTGAGGCGTTGTATGGTAGGAGGTGTAGGACACCATTGTGTTGGTTCGAGTCCGGAGAAAGTTCTGTTGTTGGACCCGAGTTAGTTCAACAGACTACTGATAAGATCAAGATGATTCAAGAGAAGATGAGAGTTGCTCAAAGTCGTCAGAAGAGTTATTATGACAAGAGGAGGAAGGCACTTGAATTTCAAGAGGGAGATCATGTGTTTCTTCGAGTCACTCCGATGACAGGTGTTGGTAGGGCACTGAAGTCGCGCAAGTTGTCGCCGCGTTTCATTGGTCCTTATCAGATTTTGCAAAGGATAGGAGAAGTCGCCTATCGTGTGGCTTTACCACCGTCGCTTGCTAATCTTCATGACGTATTCCATGTATCTCAGTTGAGGAAATACATTGCGGATCCGTCTCATGTAGTCCAAGTAGATGATGTGCAGGTGAGAGATAACCTGACTGTTGAGACATCACCTATGCGGATAGAGGATCGGAAATTGAAGCAACTTCGAGGTAAAGAGATCGCTTTAGTGAAGGTCGCGTGGGGAGGATCGGCTGGTGGAAATGTTACTTGGGAGCTTGAGAGTCGGATGAAAGAGTCTTATCCAGAATTGTTTGAATCAGGTAACATTTTCGAGGACGAAAATTCCTAAGTGGGGGAGGGTTGTAACAGCCCAAATTTCATTAAATAATTAATTATAGTAATTAATTGATTTAGTGGGATTTTTATTAATGTTGGAATTAATTTTTATTAATTGGAATTAATAGATAATTGAGAAGGAATTGGAGAGGAAGGAAAATGAAGGAATATATAAGAGAGAAAGAAAACAAAGATAGAAAAACATTTTGGAAAGAAAAAGGAAAGAAGAAGAAAGGAGAGAAAGAGAAGAGAAGAAGAAGAAAAGTGGAAATCATCAAGAACCAACATCAAAGCTCCGATTAATCGAGGTAAGGGTGAGAAATGTTTCTATTTGATCATTGTATGATGTTATGTATGTTGGGTTAGGGTTTTGGTAGAGTTTCCATCACTTTCCATTTAGGGCAAAATGTTGGATAATCGGTAGATTGAGGATTTAATCGGTTGAAAATGAGTAATACTGCCGTAGAATAGTCGGGTAACATGTATTGATGCTGTTCATACTGATTTGGATGTGTAAGAGAAGGTTGATGATGGATTGGTGAAGGAGAAGACAGAATAGGGTTCTGTTCTGCGCAGGTTCGCTGGCTCTCGCCAGGCGAGCGAAGGCGAAGCTTCGCCAGGCGAAGCCTAGCGAATGTTGGCGAATAATTATATTTAAGTCCCAGTGGACTTCGCTGGTGGGTTCGCCAGGCGAAGTTGGATAGCGAAGGTTCGCCCAGCGAAGGTGCTGGCGAATGGTGGCGAATGAAGTCAGTAGCTACTGACTTGGGCTCGCTGGGAAGTCTCGCCAGGCGAAGCCTAGCGAGTGCTCGCTGAGAGAGTTCGCCAGGCGAAGTCCAGGCGAAGGTTCGCTGCGGGGGTTCGCCAGGCGAATGAAGGCGAATGTGACAGTATATTTTCTTTGCTGTGTTATCCAAATGGTGATTGTTTGGTTGATTCGCATATGTTTATACTTCTATGTTATGAATGAGTATGTGAACTATCATGACAACATGTGTTGTGGGTAGCCTTCGGGCGTGAATCCTAGAGTTGTGAGATGAATGATTAATTGTAATCGGTTAAAATACATGAGAACATAATGATGGTTATGTGTGTATTAATTGATGAGTTGTGAATGTTTGATTGTTGTGTGAATGCATGGGAACATATGTGATATGTGTGCATTGTGGTTGAATATGATGATGTGTGAAATGAATACATTGATAAATGTTTGATATATGTTGTATGTGCAATCATGATGAAATTCTCGAAGGGGTGAATTATTCGAATGCATGGGATTAAGACGCGGGAACGGTCTTAAGTGCATTTATTGTGATTGGTTGATTGTACATGCATCATTCAGTCAAGAGGCAATGTCTGTTAGTTTCGTGGAAACTAGTGGCTTGTCCCAAACCTAGAAGGGTGGGTTTGAAGCCTAGGGGACGGGCTTGGTTGTTATCGGTCTAGAAGGGTGGACCCGGTTTAAAGTAAAAACCGAAAAATGATAACAAGTTATCGGTCTAGAAGGGTGGACCCGGTTTAGAGTGAAAACCGAAAAAAAGATAACTAATGTCGGTACCGCATAGCATTGAGTTGCATTGGACATGTTGAGTCACATTGCATAATATTGTTGTTGTATAATTGTGCTTGTGAATGATTGTGAAATTAAGCATGAAGGGATGTGCTTGTGAACATTCATAATGTTGATATATGTGAACGCGATATAATTATGATTATGAGAATGAAGTATGGTGAGAAATGTGAATATGTGTTATATGACTACCTATATATATATAATCTTATGCCTTGATTATTATGGTTATATTTCTCACCCTTCTGCTGTTTTATAATGCTCTATGAGGCATTGCAGATTAGGATGCTGGAGTCCTTTTGTGAAGAATAGTCTTCATTCTTTTGAGTCTACTGCTCTGATATGTAACACCGGGTAGTTAGACTAGTATAGTCATTCTTTTGTGATACATTGCGATGTATCAGCTTATGTGGTTCTGTAAATCTAACTGATATGATATATTAATTTAGATAGCTTATGTGTACGTGGATTAATATTTTGAAAACGATCAAATGATTTTATCTTCCGCTTAAATTGAAAATGTTACATATTTTATGGAGCAAATTGTGAAAGTGTTTTATTGGTGAAATTGTGGCATTCTTCTTTTATACCTTATTATAGAACCTTTTTACTCTGATAACTTGTATGTGCTTAATTGTTTTATATGCATTTATTTGGGGTATAGAAGGGGGTGTTACAACAGACCCCCCACCAAAAGGATGACGGAGCGAAACACACACCGTCCACTACCACCAAAAGGATGATAGGACAAACACTATCGCACAATCTGACACAAATCCAAGTTACAGATCCCCCACCAAAAGGATGGCAGAGCGAAACTCACACCAGTCACTACCACCAAAACGATGATAGGACAAACACCATCGCACAATCTGACACCAATCAAAGTGACAGACCCCCCTCCAAAAGGATGGCGGAGCGAAACACACACCGGCCACTACCACCAAAAGGATGATAGGACAAACACCATCGCACAATCTAACACCAATCCAAGTGACAGACCCCCCACCAAATGGATGACGGAGCGAAACACACACCGGCCACTACCACCAAAAGTATGATAGGACAAACACTATCGCACAATCTGACACAAATCCAAGTGACAGACCCCCCACCAAAAGGATGACAGAGCAAAACACACACCGGCCACTACCACCAAAAGGATGATAGGACAAACACAATCGCACAATCTGACACCAATCCAAGTGACAGACCCCCCACCAAAAGGATGACGGAGCGAAACACACATCGGCCACTACCACCAAAAGGATGATAGGACAAACACTATCGCACAATCTGACACAAATCCAAGTGACAGATCCCCCACCAAAAGGATGGCGGAGTAAAACTCACACCAGCCACTACCACCAAAACGATGATAGGACAAACACCATCGCACAATCTGACACCAATCAAAGTGACAGACCCCCCTCCCAAAGGATGACGGAGCGAAACACACACCGGCCACTACCACCAAAAGGATGATAGGACATACACCATCGCACAATCTGACACCAATCCTAGTGACAGACCCCCCACCGAAAGGATGACGGAGCGAAACACACACCGGCCACTACCACCAAAAGGATGATAGGATAAACACTATCGCACAATCTGACACCAATCCAAGTGACAGACCCCCCACCAAAAGGTTGACGGAGGGAAACACACACCGGCCACTACCACCAAAAGGATGATAGGACAAACACTATCGCACAATCTGACACCAATCCAAGTGACAGACCCCCCACCAAAAGGATGACAGGACAAACACTATCGCACAATCTGACACCAATCCAAGTGACAGACCCCCCACCCAAAGGATGACGGAGCGAAACACACACCGGCCACTACCACCAAAAGGATGATAGGACAAACACTATCGCACAATCTGACACCAATCCAAGTGACAGACCCCCACCAAAAGGATGAAGGAGCGAAAAAAACACCGTCCACTACCACCAAAAGGATGATAGGACAAACACTATCGCACAATCTGACACAAATCCAAGTGACAGATCCCCCACCAAAAGGATGGCTGAGCGAAACTCACACCAGCACTACCACCAAAACGATGATAGGACAAACACCATCGCACAATCTGACACAAATCAAAGTGACAGACCCCCCTCCAAAAGGATGACGGAGCGAAACACACACCGGCCATTACCACCAAAAGGATGATAGGACAAACACCATCGCACAATCTGACACCAATCCAAGTGACAGACCCCCCACCAAAAGGATGACGGAGCGAAACACACACCGGCCACTACCACCAAAAGGATGACGGAGCGAAACACACACCGGCCACTACCACCAAAAGGATGATAGGACAAACACTATTGCACAATCTGACACAAATCCAAGTGACAGACCCCCCACCAAAAGGATGACGGAGCGAAACACACACCGGCCACTACCACCAAAAGGATGACAGGACAAACACTATCGCACAATCTGACACCAATCCAAGTGACAGACCCCCCACCAAAAGGATGACGGAGCGAAACACACACCGGCCACTACCACCAAAAGGATGACAGAGCGAAACACACACCGGCCACTACCACCAAAAGGATGATAGGACAAACACTATCGCACAATCTGACACAAATCCAAGTGACAGACCCCCACCAAAAGGATGACGGAGCGAAACACACACCGGCCACTACCACCAAAAGGATGACAGGACAAACACTATCGCACAATCTGACACCAATCCAAGTGACAGACCCCCCACCAAAAGGATGACGGAGCGAAACACACACCGGCCACTACCACCAAAAGGATGATAGGACAAACACTATCGCATAATCTGACACAAATCCAGGTGACAGATCCCCCACCAAAAGGACGGCGGAGCGAAACTCACACCAGCCACTACCACCAAAATGATGATAGAACAAACACCATCGCACAATCTGACACCAATCAAAGTGACAGACCCCTCTCCAAAAGGATGACGGAGCGAAACACACACCGGCCACTACCACAAAAAGGATGATAGGACATACACCATCGCACAATCTGACACCAATCCAAGTGACAGACCCCCCATCAAAAGGATGACGGATCGAAACACACACCGGCCATTACCACCAAAAGGATGACAGGACAAACACTATCGCACAATCTGACACCAATCCAAGTGACAGACCCCCCACCAAAAGGATGACAGAGCGAAACACACACCGGCCACTACCACCAAAAGGATGACAGAGCGAAACACACACCGGTCACTACAACCAAAAGGATGATAGGACAAACACTATCGCACAATCTGACACAAATCCAAGTGACAGACCCCCACAAAAAGGATGACGGAGCGAAACACACACCGGCCACTACCACCAAAAGGATGACAGGACAAACACTATCGCACAATCTGACACCAATCCAAGTGACAGACCCCCCACCAAAAGGATGACGGAGCGAAACACACACCGGCCACTACCACCAAAAGGATGACAGAGCGAAACACACACCGGCCACTACCACCAAAAGGATGATAGGACAAACAATATCGCACAATCTGACACAAATCCAAGTTACAGATCCCAACAAAAAGGATGACGGAGTGAAACACACACCGGCCACTACCACCAAAAGGATGACAGGACAAACACTATCGCACAATCTGACACCAATCCAAGTGACAGACCCCCCACCAAAAGGATGACGGAGCGAAACACACACCGGCCACTACCACCAAAAGGATGATAGGACAAACACCATCGCACAATCTAACACCAATCCAAGTGACAGACCCCCCACCAAATGGATGACGGAGCGAAACACACACCGGCCACTACCACCAAAAGTATGATAGGACAAACACTATCGCACAATCTGACACAAATCCAAGTGACAGACCCCCCACCAAAAGGATGACAGAGCAAAACACACACCGGCCACTACCACCAAAAGGATGATAGGACAAACACAATCGCACAATCTGACACCAATCCAAGTGACAGACCCCCCACCAAAATGATGACGGAGCGAAACACACATCGGCCACTACCACCAAAAGGATGATAGGACAAACACTATCGCACAATCTCACACAAATCCAAGTGACAGATCCCCCACCAAAAGGATGGCGGAGTAAAACTCACACCAGCCACTACCACCAAAACGATGATAGGACAAACACCATCGCACAATCTGACACCAATCAAAGTGACAGACCCCCCTCCCAAAGGATGACGGAGCGAAACACACACCGGCCACTACCACCAAAAGGATGATAGGACATACACCATCGCACAATCTGACACCAATCCTAGTGACAGACCCCCCACCGAAAGGATGACGGAGCGAAACACACACCGGCCACTACCACCAAAAGGATGATAGGATAAACACTATCGCACAATCTGACACCAATCCAAGTGACAGACCCCCCACCAAAAGGTTGACGGAGGGAAACACACACCGGCCACTACCACCAAAAGGATGATAGGACAAACACTATCGCACAATCTGACACCAATCCAAGTGACAGACCCCCCACCAAAAGGATGACAGGACAAACACTATCGCACAATCTGACACCAATCCAAGTGACAGACCCCCCACCCAAAGGATGACGGAGCGAAACACACACCGGCCACTACCACCAAAAGGATGATAGGACAAACACTATCGCACAATCTGACACCAATCCAAGTGACAGACCCCCACCAAAAGGATGAAGGAGCGAAAAAAACACCGTCCACTACCACCAAAAGGATGATAGGACAAACACTATCGCACAATCTGACACAAATCCAAGTGACAGATCCCCCACCAAAAGGATGGCTGAGCGAAACTCACACCAGCCACTACCACCAAAACGATGATAGGACAAACACCATCGCACAATCTGACACAAATCAAAGTGACAGACCCCCCTCCAAAAGGATGACGGAGCGAAACACACACCGGCCATTACCACCAAAAGGATGATAGGACAAACACCATCGCACAATCTGACACCAATCCAAGTGACAGACTCCCCACCAAAAGGATGACGGAGCGAAACACACACCGGCCACTACCACCAAAAGGATGACGGAGCGAAACACACACCGGCCACTACCACCAAAAGGATGATAGGACAAACACTATTGCACAATCTGACACAAATCCAAGTGACAGACCCCCCACCAAAAGGATGACGGAGCGAAACACACACCGGCCACTACCACCAAAAGGATGACAGGACAAACACTATCGCACAATCTGACACCAATCCAAGTGACAGACCCCCCACCAAAAGGATGACGGAGCGAAACACACACCGGCCACTACCACCAAAAGGATGACGGAGCGAAACACACACCGGCCACTACCACCAAAAGGATGATAGGACAAACACTATCGCACAATCTGACACAAATCCAAGTGACAGACCCCCACCAAAAGGATGACGGAGCGAAACACACACCGGCCACTACCACCAAAAGGATGACAGGACAAACACTATCGCACAATCTGACACCAATCCAAGTGACAGACCCCCCACCAAAAGGATGACGGAGCGAAACACACACCGGCCACTACCACCAAAAGGATGATAGGACAAACACTATCGCACAATCTGACACAAATCCAGGTGACAGATCCCCCACCAAAAGGACGGCGGAGCGAAACTCACACCAGCCACTACCACCAAAATGATGATAGAACAAACACCATCGCACAATCTGACACCAATCAAAGTGACAGACCCCTCTCCAAAAGGATGACGGAGCGAAACACACACCGGCCACTACCACAAAAAGGATGATAGGACATACACCATCGCACAATCTGACACCAATCCAAGTGACAGACCCCCCATCAAAAGGATGACGGATCGAAACACACACCGGCCATTACCACCAAAAGGATGACAGGACAAACACTATCGCACAATCTGACACCAATCCAAGTGACAGACCCCCCACCAAAAGGATGACAGAGCGAAACACACACCGGCCACTACCACCAAAAGGATGACAGAGCGAAACACACACCGGTCACTACAACCAAAAGGATGATAGGACAAACACTATCGCACAATCTGACACAAATCCAAGTGACAGACCCCCACAAAAAGGATGACGGAGCGAAACACACACCGGCCACTACCACCAAAAGGATGACAGGACAAACACTATCGCACAATCTGACACCAATCCAAGTGACAGACCCCCCACCAAAAGGATGACGGAGCGAAACACACACCGGCCACTACCACCAAAAGGATGACAGAGCGAAACACACACCGGCCACTACCACCAAAAGGATGATAGGACAAACAATATCGCACAATCTGACACAAATCCAAGTGACAGACCCCAACAAAAAGGATGACGGAGTGAAACACACACCGGCCACTACCACCAAAAGGATGACAGGACAAACACTATCGCACAATCTGACACCAATCCAAGT
Organism: Lathyrus sativus; assembly: GCA_963859935.3. Classification (NCBI taxonomy): domain Eukaryota; kingdom Viridiplantae; phylum Streptophyta; class Magnoliopsida; order Fabales; family Fabaceae; genus Lathyrus; species Lathyrus sativus. The sequence goes on from OZ012741.1 coordinate 203,562,084, forward strand.
GACAGACCCCCCACCAAAAGGATGACGGAGCGAAACACACACCGGCCACTACCACCAAAAGGATGATAGGACAAACACTATCGCACAATCTGACACAAATCCATGTGACAGATCCCCCACCAAAAGGACGGCGGAGCGAAACTCACACCAGCCACTACCACCAAAACGGTGATAGAACAAACACCATCGCACGATCTGACACCAATCAAAGTGACAGACCCCCCTCCAAAAGGATGACGGAGCGAAACACACACCGGCCACTACCACAAAAAGGATGATAGGACATACACCATCGCACAATCTGACACCAATCCAAGTGACAGACCCCCCATCAAAAGGATGACGGATCGAAACACACACCGGCCACTACCACCAAAAGGATGATAGGACAAACACTATCGCACAATCTGACACCAATCCAACTGACAGACCCTCCACCAAAAGGATGACGGAGCGAAAGACACACCGTCCACTACCACCAAAAGGATGATAGGACAAACACTATCGCACAATCTGACACCAATCCAAGTGACAGACCCCTCACCAAAAGGATGACAGGACAAACACTATCGCACAATCTGACACCAATCCAAGTGACAGACCCCCCACCAAAAGGATGACGGAGCGAAACACACACCGGCCACTACCACCAAAAGGATGATAGGACAAACACAATCGCACAATCTGACACCAATCCAAGTGACAGACCCCCCACCAAAAGGATGACGGAGCGAAACACACATCGGCCACTACCACCAAAAGGATGATAGGACAAACACTATCGCACAATCTGACACAAATCCAAGTGACAGATCCCCCACCAAAAGGATGGCGGAGTAAAACTCACACCAGCCACTACCACCAAAACGATGATAGGACAAACACCATCGCACAATCTGACACCAATCAAAGTGACAGACCCCCCTCCCAAAGGATGACGGAGCGAAACACACACCGGCCACTACCACCAAAAGGATGATAGGACATACACCATCGCACAATCTGACACCAATCATAGTGACAGACCCCCCACCGAAAGGATGACGGAGCGAAACACACACCGGCCACTACCACCAAAAGGATGATAGGATAAACACTATCGCACAATCTGACACCAATCCAAGTGACAGACCCCCCACCAAAAGGTTGACGGAGGGAAACACACACCGGCCACTACCACCAAAAGGATGATAGGACAAACACTATCGCACAATCTGACACCAATCCAAGTGACAGACCCCCCACCAAAAGGATGACAGGACAAACACTATCGCACAATCTGACACCAATCCAAGTGACAGACCCCCCACCCAAAGGATGACGGAGCGAAACACACACCGGCCACTACCACCAAAAGGATGATAGGACAAACACTATCGCACAATCTGACACCAATCCAAGTGACAGACCCCCACCAAAAGGATGAAGGAGCGAAAAAAACACCGTCCACTACCACCAAAAGGATGATAGGACAAACACTATCGCACAATCTGACACAAATCCAAGTGACAGATCCCCCACCAAAAGGATGGCTGAGCGAAACTCACACCAGCCACTACCACCAAAACGATGATAGGACAAACACCATCGCACAATCTGACACAAATCAAAGTGACAGACCCCCCTCCAAAAGGATGATGGAGCGAAACACACACCGGCCACTACCACCAAAAGGATGATAGGACAAACACCATCGCACAATCTGACACCAATCCAAGTGACAGACCCCCCACCAAAAGGATGACGGAGCGAAACACACACCGGCCACTACCACCAAAAGGATGATAGGACATACACCATCGCACAATCTGACACCAATCCTAGTGACAGACCCCCCACCGAAAGGATGACGGAGCGAAACACACACCGGCCACTACCACCAAAAGGATGATAGGATAAACACTATCGCACAATCTGACACCAATCCAAGTGACAGACCCCCCACCAAAAGGTTGACGGAGGGAAACACACACCGGCCACTACCACCAAAAGGATGATAGGACAAACACTATCGCACAATCTGACACCAATCCAAGTGACAGACCCCCCACCAAAAGGATGACAGGACAAACACTATCGCACAATCTGACACCAATCCAAGTGACAGACCCCCCACCCAAAGGATGACGGAGCGAAACACACACCGGCCACTACCACCAAAAGGATGATAGGACAAACACTATCGCACAATCTGACACCAATCCAAGTGACAGACCCCCACCAAAAGGATGAAGGAGCGAAAAAAACACCGTCCACTACCACCAAAAGGATGATAGGACAAACACTATCGCACAATCTGACACAAATCCAAGTGACAGATCCCCCACCAAAAGGATGGCTGAGCGAAACTCACACCAGCCACTACCACCAAAACGATGATAGGACAAACACCATCGCACAATCTGACACAAATCAAAGTGACAGACCCCCCTCCAAAAGGATGATGGAGCGAAACACACACCGGCCACTACCACCAAAAGGATGATAGGACAAACACCATCGCACAATCTGACACCAATCCAAGTGACAGACCCCCCACCAAAAGGATGACGGAGCGAAACACACACCGGCCACTACCACCAATAGGATGACGGAGCGAAACACACACCGGCCACTACTACCAAAAGGATGATAGGACAAACACTATCGCACAATCTGACACAAATCCAAGTGACAGACCCCCCACCAAAAGGATGACGGAGCGAAACACACACCGGCCACTACCACCAAAAGGATGACAGGACAAACACTATCGCACAATCTGACACCAATCCAAGTGACAGACCCCCCACCAAAAGGATGACGAAGCGAAACACACACCGGCCACTACCACCAAAAGGATGACAGAGCGAAACACACACCGACCACTACCACCAAAAGGATGATAGGACAAACACTATCGCACAATCTGACACAAATCCAAGTGACAGACCCCAACAAAAAGGATGACGGAGCGAAACACACACCGGCCACTACCACCAAAAGGATGACAGGACCAACACTATCGCACAATCTGACACCAATCCAAGTGACAGACCCCCCACCAAAAGGATGACGGAGCGAAACACACACCGGCCACTACCACCAAAAGGATGATAGGACAAACATTATCGCACAATCTGACACAAATCCAAGTGACAGATCCCCCTCCAAAAGGACGGCGGAGCGAAACTCACACCAGCCACTACCACCAAAACGATGATTGAACAAACACCATCGCACGATCTGACCCCAATCAAAGTGACAGACCCCGCTCCAAAAGGATGACGGAGCGAAACACACACCGACCACTACCACAAAAAGGATGATAGGACATACACCATCGCACAATCTGACACCAATCCAAGTGACAGACCCCCCATCAAAAGGATGACGGATCGAAACACACACCGGCCACTACCACCAAAAGGATGATAGGACAAACACTATCGCACAATCTGACACCAATCCAATTGACAGACCCTCCACCAAAAGGATGACGGAGCGAAACACACACCGGCCACTACCACCAAAAGGATGATAGGACAAATACTATCGCACAATCTGACACCAATCCAAGTGACAGACCCCCCACCAAAAGGATGACAGGACAAACACTATCGCACAATCTGACACCAATCCAAGTGACAGACCCCCCACCAAAAGGATGACGGAGCGAAACACACACTGGCCACTACCACAAAAAGGATGATAGGACAAACACTATCGCACAATCTGACACTAATCCAAGTGACAGACCCCCCACCAAAAGGATGACGGAGCGAAAAAAACACCGTCCACTACCACCAAAAGGATGATAGGACAAACACTATCGCACAATCTGACACAAATCCAAGTGACAGATCCCCCACCAAAAGGATGGCTGAGCGAAACTCACACCAGCCACTCCAACCAAAATGATGATAGGACAAACACCATCGCACAATCTGACACAAATCAAAGTGACAGACCCCCCTCCAAAAGGATGACGGAGCGAAACACACACCGACCACTACCACCAAAAGGATGATAGGACAAACACCATCGCACAATCTGACACCAATCCAAGTGACAGACCCCCCACCAAAAGGATGACGGAGCAAACGCACACCGGCCACTACCACCAAAAGGATGACGGAGCGAAACACACACCGGCCACTACCACCAAAAGGATGATAGGACAAACACTATCGCACAATCTGATACCAATCTAAGTGACACACCCCCCACCAAAAGGATGACAGGACAAACACTATCGCACAATCAGACATCAATCCAAGTGACAGACCCCCCACCAAAAGGATGACGGAGCGAAACACACACCAGCCACTACCACCAAAAGGATGATAGGAGAAACACTATCGCACAATCTGACACAAATCCAAGTGACAGACCCCCACAAAAAGGATGACGGAGCGAAACACACACCGCCCACTACCACCAAAAGGATGACAGGACAAACACTATCGCACAATCTGACACCAATCCAAGTGACAGACCCCCCACCAAAAGGATGACGGAGCGAAACACACACCGGCCACTACCACCAAAAGGATGATAGGACAAACACTATCACACAATCTGACACAAATCCAAGTGACAGATCCCCCACCAAAAGGACGGCGGAGCGAAACTCACACCAACCACTACCACCAAAACGATGATAGAACAAACACCATCGCACGATCTGACACCAATCAAAGTGACAGACCCACCTCCAAAAGGATGACGGAGCGAAACACACACCGGCCACTACCACAAAAAGGATGATAGGACATACACCATCGCACAATCTGACACCAATCCAAGTGACAGACCCCCAATCAAAAGGATGACGGATCGAAACACACACCGGACACTACCACCAAAAGGATGATAGGACAAACACTATCGCACAATCTGACACCAATCCAACTGACAGACCCTCCACCAAAAGGATGACGGAGCGAAACACACACCGGCCACTACCACCAAAAGGATGATAGGACAAACACTATCGCACAATCTGACACCAATCCAAGTGACAGACCCCCCACCAAAAGGATGACAGGACAAACACTATCGCACAATCTGACACCAATCCAAGTGACAGACCCCCCACCAAAAGGATGACGGAGCGAAACACACACCGGCCACTACCACCAAAAGGATGATAGGACAAACACTATCGCACAATCTGACACCAATCCAAGTGACAGACCCCCCACCAAAAGGATGACGGAGCGAAAAAAACACCGTCCACTACCACCAAAAGGATGATAGGACAAACACTATCGCACAATCTGACACAAATCCAAGTGACAGATCCCCCACCAAAAGGATGGCTGAGCGAAACTCACACCAGCCACTACAACCAAAATGATGATAGGACAAACACCATCGCACAATCTGACACAAATCAAAGTGACAGACCCCCCTCCAAAAGGATGACGGAGCGAAACACACACCGACCACTACCACCAAAAGGATGATAGGACAAACACCATCGCACAATCTGACACCAATCCAAGTGACAGACCCCCCACCAAAAGGATGACGGAGCAAAACACACACCGGCCACTACCACCAAAAGGATGACGGAGCGAAACACACACCGGCCACTACCACCAAAAGGATGATAGGACAAACACTATCGCACAATCTGACACAAATCCAAGTGACAGACCCCCCACCAAAAGGATGACGGAGCGAAACACACACCGACCACTACCACCAAAAGGATGACAGGACAAACACTATCGCACAATCTGACACCAATCCAAGTGACAGACCCCCCACCAAAAGGATGACGGAGCGAAACACACACCGACCACTACCACCAAAAGGATGACGGAGCGAAACACACACCGACCACTACCACCAAAAGGATGATAGGACAAACACTATCGCACAATCTGACACAAATCCAAGTGACAGACCCCCACAAAAAGGATGACGGAGCGAAACACACACCGCCCACTACCACCAAAAGGATGACAGGACAAACACTATCGCACAATCTGACACCAATCCAAGTGACAGACCCCCCACCAAAAGGATGACGGAGCGAAACACACACCGACCACTACCACCAAAAAGATGATAGGACAAACACTATCGCACAATCTGACACAAATCCAAGTGACAGATCTCCCACCAAAAGGACGGCGGAGCGAAACTCACACCAGCCACTACCACTAAAACGATGATAGAACAAACACCATCGCACGATCTAACACCAATCAAAGTGACAGACCCCCCTCCAAAAGGATGACGGAGCGAAACACACACCGGCCACTACCACAAAAAGGATGATAGGACATACACCATCGCACAATCTGACACCAATCCAAGTGACAGACCCCCCATCAAAAGGATGACGGATCGAAACACACACCGGCCACTACCACCAAAAGGATGATAGGACAAACACTATCGCACAATCTGACACCAATCCAACTGACAGACCCTCCACCAAAAGGATGACGGAGCGAAACACACACCGGCCACTACCACCAAAAGGATGATAGGACAAACACTATCGCACAATCTGACACCAATCCAAGTGACAAACCCCCCACCAAAAGGATGACAGGACAAACACTATCGCACAATCTGACACCAATCCAAGTGACAGACCCCCCACCAAAAGGATGACGGAGCGAAACACACACCGGCCACTACCACCAAAAGGATGATAGGACAAACACTATCGCACAATCTGACACCAATCCAAGTGACAGACCCCCCACCAAAACGATGACGGAGCGAAAAAAACACCGTCCACTACCACCAAAAGGATGATAGGACAAACACTATCGCACAATCTGACACAAATCCAAGTGACAGATCCCCCACCAAAAGGATGGCTGAGCGAAACTCACACCAGCCACTACAACCAAAATGATGATAGGACAAACACCATCGCACAATCTGACACAAATCAAAGTGACAGACCCCCCTCCAAAAGGATGACGGAGCGAAACACACACCGACCACTACCACCAAAAGGATGATAGGACAAACACCATCGCACAATCTGACACCAATCCAAGTGACAGACCCCCCACCAAAAGGATGACGGAGTAAAACACACATCGGCCACTACCACCAAAAGGATGACGGAGCGAAACACACACCGGCCACTACCACCAAAAGGATGATAGGACAAACACTATCGCACAATCTGACACAAATCCAAGTGACAGACCCCCCACCAAAAGGATGACGGAGCGAAACACACACCGGCCACTACCACCAAAAGGATGACAGGACAAACACTATCGCACAATCTGACACCAATCCAAGTGACAGACCCCCCACCAAAAGGATGACGGAGCGAAACACACACCGACCACTACCACCAAAAGGATGACGGAGCGAAACACACACCGACCACTACCACCAAAAGGATGATAGGACAAACACTATCGCACAATCTGACACAAATCCAAGTGACAGACCCCCACAAAAAGGATGACGGAGCGAAACACACACCGCCCACTACCACCAAAAGGATGACAGGACAAACACTATCGCACAATCTGACACCAATCCAAGTGACAGACCCCCCACCAAAAGGATGACGGAGCGAAACACACACCGACCACTACCACCAAAAGGATGATAGGACAAACACTATCGCACAATCTGACACAAATCCAAGTGACAGATCTCCCACCAAAAGGACGGCGGAGCGAAACTCACACCAGCCACTACCACCAAAACGATGATAGAACAAACACCATCGCACGATCTGACACCAATCAAAGTGACAGACCCCCCTCCAAAAGGATGACGGAGCGAAACACACACCGGCCACTACCACAAAAAGGATGATAGGACATACACCATCGCACAATCTGACACCAATCCAAGTGACAGACCCCCCATCAAAAGGATGACGGATCGAAACACACACCGGCCACTACCACCAAAAGGATGATAGGACAAACACTAACGCACAATCTGACACCAATCCAACTGACAGACCCTCCACCAAAAGGATGACGGAGCGAAACACACACCGGCCACTACCACCAAAAGGATGATAGGACAAACACTATCGCACAATCTGACACCAATCCAAGTGACAGACCCCCCACCAAAAGGATGACAGGACAAACACTATCGCACAATCTGACACCAATCCAAGTGACAGACCCCCCACCAAAAGGATGACGGAGCGAAACACACACCGGCCACTACCACCAAAAGGATGATAGGACAAACACTATCGCACAATCTGACACCAATCCAAGTGACAGACCCCCCACCAAAAGGATGACGGAGCGAAAAAAACACCGTCCACTACCACCAAAAGGATGATAGGACAAACACTATCGCACAATCTGACACAAATCCAAGTGACAGATCCCCCACCAAAAGGATGGCTGAGCGAAACTCACACCAGCCACTACAACCAAAATGATGATAGGACAAACACCATCGCACAATCTGACACAAATCAAAGTGACAGACCCCCCTCCAAAAGGATGACGGAGCGAAACACACACCGGCCACTACCACCAAAAGGATGATAGGACAAACACCATCGCACAATCTGACACCAATCCAAGTGACAGACCCCCCACCAAAAGGATGACGGAGCAAAACACACACCAGCCACTACCACCAAAAGGATGACAGAGCAAAACACACACCGGCCACTACCACCAAAAGGATGATAGGACAAACACTATCGCACAATCTGACACAAATCCAAGTGACAGACCCCCACCAAAAAGATGACGGAGCGAATCACACACCGGCCACTACCACCAAAGGGATGACAGGACAAACACTATCGCACAATCTGACACCAATCCAAGTGACAGACCCCCCCACCAAAAGGATGACGGAGCGAAACACACACCGGCCACTACCACCAAAAGGATGATAGGACAAACACTATCGCACAATCTGTCACAAATCCAAGTGACAGATCCCCTACCAAAAGGACGGCGGAGCGAAACTCACACCAGCCACTACCACCAAAACGATGATAGGACAAACACCATCGCACAATCTGACACCAATCAAAGTGACAGACCCCCCTCCAAAAGGATGACGGAGCGAAACACACACCGGCCACTACCACCAAAAGGATGATAGGACATACACCATTGCTCAATCTGACACCAATCTAAGTGACAGGCCCCCCACCAAAAGGATGACGGAGCGAAATACACACCGGCCACTACCACCAAAAGGATGACGGAGCGAAACACACACCGGCCACTACCACAAAAAGGATGATAGGACATACACCATCGCACAATCTGACACCAATCCAAGTGACAGACCTTCCATCAAAAGGATGACGGATCGAAACACACACCGGCCACTACCACCAAAAGGATGATAGGACAAACACTATCGCACAATCTGACACCAATCCAACTGACAGACCCTCCACCAAAAGGATGACGGAGCGAAACACACACCGGCCACTACCACCAAAAGGATGATAGGACAAACACTATCGCACAATCTGACACCAATCCAAGTGACAGACCCCCCACCAAAAGGATGACAGGACAAACACTATCGCACAATCTGACACCAATCCAAGTGACAGACCCCCCACCAAAAGGATGACGGAGCGAAACACACACTGGCCACTACCACCAAAAGGATGATAGGACAAACACTATCGCACAATCTGACACCAATCCAAGTGACAGACCCCCCACCAAAAGGATGACGGAGCGAAAAAAACACCGTCCACTACCACCAAAAGGATGATAGGACAAACACTGTCGCACAATCTGACACAAATCCAAGTGACAGATCCCCCACCAAAAGGATGGCTGAGCGAAACTCACACCAGCCACTACAACCAAAATGATGATAGGACAAACACCATCGCACAATCTGACACAAATCAAAGTGACAGACCCCCCTCCAAAAGGATGACGGAGCGAAACACACACCGGCCACTACCACCAAAAGGATGATAAGACAAACACCATCGCACAATCTGACACCAATCCAAGTGACAGACCCCCCACCAAAAGGATGACGGAGCGAAACACACACCGGCCACTACCACCAAAAGGATGACGGAGCGAAACACACACCGGCCACTACCACCAAAAGGATGATAGGACAAACACTATCGCACAATCTGACACAAATCCAAGTGACAGACCCCCCACCAAAAGGATGACGGAGCGAAACACACACCGGCCACTACCACCAAAAGGATGACAGGACAAACACTATCGCACAATCTGACACCAATCCAAGTGACAGACCCCCCACCAAAAGGATGACGGAGCGAAACACACACCGGCCACTACCACCAAAAGGATGACAGAGCAAAACACACACCGACCACTACCACCAAAAGGATGTTAGGACAAACACTATCGCACAATCTGACACAAATCCAAGTGACAGACCCCCACCAAAAAGATGACGGAGCGAAACACACACCGGCCACTACCACCAAAGGGATGACAGGACAAACACTATCGCACAATCTGACACCAATCCAAGTGACAGACCCCCCACCAAAAGGATGACGGAGCGAAACACACACCGGCCACTACCACCAAAAGGATGATAGGACAAACACTATCGCACAATCTGACACAAATCCAAGTGACAGATCCCCCACCAAAAGGACGGTGGAGCGAAACTCACACCAGCCACTACCACCAAAACGATGATAGGACAAACACCATCGCACAATCTGACACCAATCAAAGTGACAGACCCCCCTCCAAAAGGATGACGGAGCGAAACACACACCGGCCACTACCACCAAAAGGATGATAGGACATACACCATCGCACAATCTGACACCAATCTAAGTGACAGACCCCCCACCAAAAGGATGACGGAGCGAAACACACACCGGCCACTACCACCAAAAGGATGACGGAGCGAAACACACACCGGCCACTACCACCAAAAGGATGACGGAGCGAAGCACACACCGGCCACTACCACCAAAAGGATGATAGGACAAACACTATCGCACAATCTGACACAAATCCAAGTGACAGACCCCCACTAAAAGGATGACGGAGCGAAACACACACCGGCCACTACCACCAAAAGGATGACAGGACAAACACTATCGCACAATCTGACACCAATCCAAGTGACAGACCCCACCAAAAGGATGACGGAGCGAAACACACACCGGCCACTACCACCAAAAGGATGATAGGACAAACACTATCGCACAATCTGACACAAATCCAAGTGACAGATTCCCCACCAAAAGGACGGCGGAGCGAAACTCACACCAGCCACTACCACCAAAACGATGATAGAACAAACACCATCGCACGATCTGACACCAATCAAAGTGACAGACCCCTCTCCAAAAGGATGACGGAACGAAACACACACCGGCCACTACCACAAAAAGGATGATAGGACATACACCATCGCACAATCTGACACCAATCCAAGTGACAGACCCCCCATCAAAAGGATGACGGATCGAAACACACACCGGCCACTACCACCAAAAGGATGATAGGACAAACACTATCGCACAATCTGACACCAATCCAACTGACAGACCCTCCACCAAAAGGATGACGGAGCGAAACACACACCGGCCACTACCACCAAAAGGATGATAGGACAAACACTATCGCACAATCTGACACCAATCCAAGTGACAGACCCCCCACCAAAAGGATGATAGGACAAACACTATCGCACAATCTGACACCAATCCAAGTGATAGACCCCCCACCAAAAGGATGACGGAGCGAAACACACACCGGCCACTACCACCAAAAGGATGATAGGACAAACACTATCGCACAATCTGACACCAATCCAAGTGACAGACCCCCCACCAAAAGGATGACGGAGCGAAAAAAACACCGTCCACTACCACCAAAAGGATGATAGGACAAACACTATCGCACAATCTGACACAAATCCAAGTGACAGATCCCCCACCAAAAGGATGGCTGAGCGAAACTCACACCAGCCACTACAACCAAAATGATGATAGGACAAACACTATCGCACAATCTGACACAAATCAAAGTGACAGACCCCCCTCCAAAAGGATGACGGAGCGAAACACACACCGGCCACTACCACCAAAAGGATGATAGGACAAACACCATCGCACAATCTGACACCAATCCAAGTGACAGAACCCCCACCAAAAGGATGACGGAGCGAAACACACACCGGCCACTACCACCAAAAGGATGACGGAGCGAAACACACACCGGCCACTACCACCAAAAGGATGATAGGACAAACACTATCGCACAATCTGACAAAAATCCAAGTGACAGACCCCCCACCAAAAGGATGACGGAGCGAAACACACACCGGCCACTACCACCAAAAGGATGACAGGACAAACACTATCGCACAATCTGACACCAATCCAAGTGACAGACCCCCCACCAAAAGGATGACGGAGCGAAACACACACCGGCCACTACCACCAAAAGGATGACAGAGCAAAACACACACCGACCACTACCACCAAAAGGATGATAGGACAAACACTATCGCACAATCTGACACAAATCCAAGTGACAGACCCCCACCAAAAAGATAACGGAGCGAAACACACACCGGCCACTACCACCAAAGGGATGACAGGACAAACACTATCGCACAATCTAACACCAATCCAAGTGACAGACCCCCCACCAAAAGGATGACGGAGCGAAACACACACCGGCCACTACCACCAAAAGGATGATAGGACAAACACTATCGCACAATCTGACACAAATCCAAGTGACAGATCCCCCACCAAAAGGACGGCGGAGCGAAACTCACACTAGCCACTACCACCAAAACGATGATAGGACAAACACCATCGCACAATCTGACACCAATCAAAGTGACAGACCCCCCTCCAAAAGGATGACGGAGCGAAACACACACCGGCCACTACCATCAAAAGGATGATAGGACATACACCATTGCATAATCTGACACCAATCCAAGTGACAGAACCCCCACCAAAAGGATGACGGAGCGAAACACACACCGGCCACTACCACCAAAAGGATGACGGAGCGAAACACACACCGGCCACTACCACCAAAAGGATGATAGGACAAACACTATCGCACAATCTGACAAAAATCCAAGTGACAGACCCCCCACCAAAAGGATGACGGAGCGAAACACACACCGGCCACTACCACCAAAAGGATGACAGGACAAACACTATCGCACAATCTGACACCAATCCAAGTGACAGACCCCCCACCAAAAGGATGACGGAGCGAAACACACACCGGCCACTACCACCAAAAGGATGACAGAGCAAAACACACACCGACCACTACCACCAAAAGGATGATAGGACAAACACTATCGCACAATCTGACACAAATCCAAGTGACAGACCCCCACCAAAAAGATAACGGAGCGAAACACACACCGGCCACTACCACCAAAGGGATGACAGGACAAACACTATCGCACAATCTGACACCAATCCAAGTGACAGACCCCCCACCAAAAGGATGACGGAGCGAAACACACACCGGCCACTACCACCAAAAGGATGATAGGACAAACACTATCGCACAATCTGACACAAATCCAAGTGACAGATCCCCCACCAAAAGGACGGCGGAGCGAAACTCACACTAGCCACTACCACCAAAACGATGATAGGACAAACACCATCGCACAATCTGACACCAATCAAAGTGACAGACCCCCCTCCAAAAGGATGACGGAGCGAAACACACACCGGCCACTACCATCAAAAGGATGATAGGACATACACCATTGCACAATCTGACACCAATCCAAGTGACAGACCCCCCACCAAAAGGATGACGGAGCGAAACACACACCGGCCACTACCACTAAAAGGATGACGGAGCGAAACACACACCGGCCACTACCACCAAAAGGATGATAGGACAAACACTATCACACAATCTGACACAAATCCAAGTGACAGACCCCCCACCAAAAGGATGACGGAGCGAAACACACACCGGCCACTACCACCAAAAGGATGACAGGACAAACACTATCGCACAATCTGACACCAATCCAAGTGACAGACCCTCCACCAAAAGGATGACGGAGCGAAACACACACCGGCCACTACCACCAAAAGGATGACGGAGCAAAACACACACCGGCCACTACCACCAAAAGGATGATAGGACAAACACTATCGCACAATCTGACACAAATCCAAGTGACAGACCCCCACCAAAAGGATGACGGAGCAAAACACACACCGGCCACTACCACCAAAAGGATGACAGGACAAACACTATCGCACAATCTGACACCAATCCAAGTGACAGACCCCCCACCAAAAGGATGACGGAGCGAAACACACACCGGCCACTACCACTAAAAGGATGATAGGACAAACACTATCGCACAATCTGACACAAATCCAAGTGATAGATCCCCCACCAAAAGGACGGCGGAGCGAAACTCAAACCAGCCACTACCATCAAAACGATGATAGGACAAACACCATCGCACAATCTGACACCAATCAAAGTGACAGACCCCCCTCCAAAAGGATGACGGAGCGAAACACACACCGGCCACTACCACCAAAAGGATGATAGGACATACACCATCGCACAATCTGACACCAATCCAAGTGACCGACCCCCCATCAAAAGGATGACGGATCGAAACACACACCGGCCACTACCACCAAAAGGATGATAGGACAAACACTATCGCACAATCTGACACCAATCCAAGTGACAGACCCCCCACCAAAAGGATGACGGAGCGAAACATACACTGGCCACTACCACCAAAAGGATGATAGGACAAACACTATCGCACAATCTGACACCAATCTAAGTGACACACCCCCCACCAAAAGGATGACAGGACAAACACTATCGCACAATCTGACACCAATCCAAGTGACAGACCCCCCACCAAAAGGATGACGGAGTGAAACACACACCGGCCACTACCACCAAAAGGATGAT